>JAABKJ010010664.1:0-10917 GCA_011634705.1 Andricus grossulariae
ATGACCCGGGTGTACCTCGTCATGCAGCAGGTTGCTAAAAGTATCATCTACAGGAATTCAATCAAAATTTAAAGTTCAATAATAAATATATCAACCTCAAATGTAGTTGCGACGACCCCGGTGTACCTGGTCATGCACCAGGTTGTTAAATGTATTGTCTACAGTAACACTCTCAAAATTTAAAGTTCGATGATAAGAAGATCAAATTCAAATGTATTCGCGATGAACCCGGTGTACCTGGTCATTCAACAGGTTGCTCAATACACCGTCTACAGAAATTCTCTGAAAATTTAAAATTCGATAATAAATATATAAAATTCAAAGGTAGCCGCCATGACCCGGGTGTACCTCGTCATGCAGCAGGTTGCTAAAAGTATCATCTACAGGAATTCAATCAAAATTTAAAGTTCGATGATAAGAAGATCAAATTCAAATGTATTCGCGATGAACCCGGTGTACCTGGTCATGCACCAGGTTGCTAAATGCATCGTCTAAAGAAATTCTCTCAAAATTTAAAATTTGATATTAAATATATAAATGTCAAAGGCAGTCGCCATGACCCCGGTGTACCTTGTCATGCAGCAGGTTGCTAGGAGTATCATCTGCAGGAATTCAATCAAAAGTTAAAGTTCAATAATAAATATATCAACTTCAAATGTAGTTGCGACGACCCCGGTGTACCTGGTCATGCACCAGGTGCACCAGGTTTTTAAAAGTATTGTCTGCAGGAACGCTATCAAAATTTAAAGCTCGATGATAAGGAGATCAAATACAAAAGTAGTCGCGATGAACCCGGTGTACCTGGTCATGCAACAGGTTGCTAAAAGTATCATCTACAGGAATTCAATCAAAATTTATAGCTTAATCAAAAATATATCAACTTCAAATGTAGTTGCGAAGACCCCTGTGTACCTGGTCATGCACCAAGTTGTTGAATGTTTTGTCAACGAGAACACACTCAAAATTTAAAGTTCGATGATAAGAAGATCAAATACAAATGTAGTCGCGATGAACCCGGCGTACCTGGTCATGCAACAGGTTGCTAAAAGTATCATCTACAGGAATTCACTCAAAATTTACAGTTCCATAATAAATATATCGACTTCAAATGTAGTTGCGATGACTTCGGTGTATCAGGTCATACAATTGGTTGCTACAAGTATCATCTACAGGAATTCACTCAAAATTTAAAGTTCGATGACAAATATATCAACTTCAAAGGTAGTCACCATGACCCCGGTGTACCTTGTCATGCAGCAGGTTGCTAGAAGTATCATCTGCAGGAATTCAATCAAAATTTAAAATTCAATATTAAATATATCAACTTCAAATGTAGTTGCGACGACCACGGTGTACCTGGTCATGCACCAGGTATTCAAAAGTATCGTCTACAGAAACGCTATCAAAATTTAAAGCTCGATGATCAGGAGATCAAATACAAATGTAGTCGCGATGCATCCGGTGTACCTGGTCATGCAACAGGTTGCTAAATGCATCGTCTAAAGAAATTCTCTCAAAATTTAAACTTCGATGATAAATGTATAAACTTCAAAGGTAGTCGCCATGACCCCTGTGTACCTGGTCATGCACCAGGTTGCTAAAAGTATTGTCTACAGGAACACTCTTAAAATTTAAAGTTCAATGATAAGAAGATCAAATACAAATGTAGTCGCGATGAACCCGGCATACCTGGTCATGCAACAGGTTGCTAAAAGTATCATCTACAGGAACTCACTCAAAATTTGAAGGTCGATGATAAATATATTACCTTCAAATGTAGCTGCGATCACCCCCGTGTACCCGGTCATGCACCAGGTTGCTAAATGCATCGTCTAAAGAAATTCTCTCGAAATTTAAACTTCGATAGTAAATATATAATCTTCAAAGGTAGTCGCCATGACCCCGGTGTACCTTCGCATGCAAAAGGTTGCCAAAAGTATCATCTACAGGAATTCAATCAAAATTTACAGTTCAATAATAAATATATCAACTTCAAATGTAGTTGCGACGACCCCGGTGTACCTGGTCATGCACCAGGTTGTTAAATGTATTGTCTACAGGAACCTTCTCAAAATTTAAAGTTCGATGATAAGAAGATCGAATACAAATGTAGTCGCGATGAACCCGGTGTACCTGGTCATTCAACAGGTTGCTTACAGTATCATCTACAGGAATTCACTCAAAATTTAAAGTTCGATGACAAATATATCAACTTCAAAGGTAGTCACCATGACCCCGGTGTACCTTGTCATGCAGCAGGTTGCTAGAAGTATCATCTGCAGGAATTCAATCAAAATTTAAAATTCAATATTAAATATATCAACTTCAAATGTAGTTGCGACGACCACGGTGTACCTGGTCATGCACCAGGTATTCAAAAGTATCGTCTACAGAAACGCTATCAAAATTTAAAGCTCGACGATCAGGAGATCAAATACAAATTTAGTCGCGATGAACCCGGTGTACCTGGTCATGCAGCAGGTTGCTAAATGCATCGTCTAAAGAAATTCTCTCAAAATTTAAACTTTGATAATAAATATATAAACTTCAAAGGTAGTGGCCATGCCCCCGGTGTACCTGGTCATGCACCAGGTTGTTAAAAGTTTTGTCTACAGGAACACTCTCAAAATTTAAAGTTCAATGATAAGAAGATCAAATCCAAATGTAGTCGCGATGAACCCGGCATACCTGGTCATGCAACAGGTTGCTAAATGCATCGTCTAAATAAATTCTCTCAAAATTTAAAGTTCCATGATAAATATATCAACTTTGAATGTAGTTGCGACGACCCCGGTTTACCTGGTCATGCACCAGGTTGTTAAAAGTATTGTCTACAGGAAAACTCTCAAAACTTATAGTTGCATGATAAGAAGATCAAATGCGAATGTAGTCGCGATGAACCCGGTGTACCTGGTTATGCAACAGGCTGCTAAAACTATCATCTACAGAAAATCACTCAAAATTTTAAGTTCGATGACAAATATATCATTTTCAAATGTACTTGTAATGACCCCGGTGTACCCGGTCGTGCGCCAGGGTGCTGAATGCATCATCTACTGGAATTCTCCAGAAATTTAATTTTCGCTGATAAATTTATTAACTTTAAATGTACTTGCGATGACCCCGGTGTACCTGGTCATGCACCATGTTGCTCCATGCATCCTCCACAGGAATTATACAGTACTGATTCCTCTTCTTGAAAACATAAAACAATTGATTAAAAGCAATATTGAAAATTAGAAATTTGGTAAGTGTGATTAACTCTGTTTTATTAATTTTACTCGCATTTATTTATTTTTCAAATCTCCTTGAACTTTTGCGGATTATATAATAAAATCCATCACCTTGAAGTAAAAATTGTTCGTCCGACATTTCTTTGAATAAATATTTATTTTTATGAACAGTTTTTGATTGGAAATTAATTTTTCTTTATCTTGAAATTTCTGTCGACAAAATTCATAATCTTACTTTATTGATCCTGTTTTCATGACAAACTCAGAAAATGAGAGGACAGCTGTCTTCTGAAAATAAAGTTACTGCAAAGTCTGCGTGATTTAAAAATGGTTCTTTTATGTAAAGCTTATCATAATAATTAAACTATGAAACGTTAAATCGTTGGAGATTTGAACAAAGTCGTAGAGAATCTTTATCGAGATTTAAAAGGTATCACGATCTCGGAATTGTTAACGAAGATGATTCTCACAATATTGAGGTAAAATTACTCAGGATTGTAATATATCGTGCTTTGAAGTTTACTTATTCGGTTTATATATACTGCACACAGTAAGGGGGTATCATAGTCTGAACGATAAAAAATGATTTTTTTGTTAATTTTTTTAGCATTTGATATGTAGGATTTGTACGCGAAGGGATTTGTTCGGATCAAGCTTTATATTATTATTAGCCAATTTTTACAGAAACTTTTTTTCACTCCAGTGATTTATTTAGGCTTTAGGGTGGGTACCACATGATCTAGAGTGATTGAACTTTTCTGGAGGTTGTCTTTTTCTGGGACTCTTCATTTGAAATGCCACAGTGCTCCCTATTTTGTCGATTCAATTTTATATCCATGTGTTCTTTTAGCTTAAGATTTGTCAAAATATATTGAAAATCTTCCTTTCAAAATAAAATATATTGCCTTTTTTTATTCAATTTTGGAAAACGTTCAAAAAAGGCCTGGACTATAACTATAATACCCCCTCAAGATAATTTTCAAGTATGTACGATATAATTAACATCATTTTTTGGAATTCGAGTTGATTAAAATTTGGTTTTAAATACGGGCAATATAATATTTTCTTGGCCTGAGGAAGTAATGTCTCAAGAAAATGTGCTTAAATAATGAAATTTAATTTTCTTTAATCAAGTATGTTTCCTTAAGAAAAGAAGTATACCATCTAATTTATTTATTAAATTATTATTAATTAATAATACAAATAAATTCTTAGTAATACAACAATATATATATAGTATAAAATAATTTAATTAATGTTTATTTAAATTAACCAGACAAGGGCCCGCTTGAGTCTGTACATAGAGTGGTCCTTATTTTCCACCATTATAAATGTGTCGATTCCACCCCCCAGCAAGGGCATAGCAAAAAAAAAACTTTTTTGTGGGGGGGGGGATTAAAATTTGCAGGTCACACTCCTCAGAAATGTATCCCTCTCCCATACTCTTCTTCCCTTACTACCCCTACGCTCTCCTAACTCCCCTTCTCCTACTTCCCTCTCCAATCCTTAGTTTCCCTTCCCCACTCACTCGGACTACCCTACTAGCCCTCACTTCACTAAATCTAGTTGCATCCCTTATACCAGGTCCGAAAAATTTTCCGAAGACGAAGTTCTTCTTGTTAAAATTATTGCTTCAAATAATGCCTCACTCTTTTTCTGAGGCAGTGATAAAACACACACTTTGCAACACATGCTCTACATATTCGGGTAAATTTTTTACCGATCCAGTGATCAATGCTTGCAACATTTGTGAAAGTCTGGATGTAAATGGGGTAGTCATGCAATTCAGTATTCAAACTGCAATTCAAGACACGTTTGAAGTGCGGAATCTCCACCATTAAATCGATAAATACCAAGATAAATGTTTCCAAAATCAAAAAGAAAATATCATTTGTGATATAACTTCAGGATTGGAATTTAAAAGATTAAAAAAAGTTGTACTCGTACGAAAGTATGATATCTGCTTGATTTGGAGCGCTGATGGCATATCAACATCTGATAGTTCATGTGGTCAATTTTGGGTTCTTCAAGAACAAATAAGAAACATAGCTCCTCAAAGCAGGAACAGATTTCACATCAATTGCAGCCTGTACTATGGTACTCGTAAATCAAAAAATAAACCAGAAATGTCATCTTTCTTAATGCTGTTTACTGACGAAATGCAAGATTTATTTGTTAAAGGAGTTCCATGGCATCATAATGAATCTGGTCAGACCATAAACAATACAGTTATCGCTCCAGTTGCTACGTTAGATGCACCAGCTACACCTGCTGCAGAAAATTTGATGCAATACAATGGAGAGTATAGGTGCTCTTTGTGCGAACATCCAGGGGAAACTTGTGCAATAGGATCAGGCCATAACCATTATTTTCTATCAGGTGAACGGAATCGTCCCTTAAGAACGAAGTACCGTATGCTAACACAAGCGAGGAAAGCATTAAATGAAGGTTTGGAGCATTACAAAGGTGTCAAAAGACCTTCTATTGCTTCAAAAATACCCCATTTTGACGTATTTAAGGCATTTCTACCAGACTACATGCATGCAGTGCTCCTGTGGGTAATGATGATGCTACTTCTACTTTGGTGCAGCACCCACAATGAAGATGAGCCTTACTATATCGAAAAGCGTGACCGGGATGAAATTGACGAATTGCTGAGTGAAATAAAACTACCGGACTATGTGCCTCGAACGCCTAGAAATTTGAAAAATTTAGGCTTTTGGAAAGCTTCGCAATTAAGGGTTTTCCTCCCTTTTTACGGTCCAATTCTTTTAAAAGAAAGACTACTTAGGCAATACTATCAACACTTTCTACTTCTTGTCCGTGCTATACATATTCTATCGCAATCCCGGATAAAAAATTTGGAAATTGACTTGGCTGAGACATTACTGTACATTTTCGTGTCAAAAGTAGAAAATCTATATGGTCGTAATAAGTGCGCATTCAATGTGCATCAACTATTGTATCTTGCAGCTTCTGCGAGAATGTGGGGGACCATTTGGGCATGGTCTGCTTTTCCATTTTTAGATGGAAATGGGTATCTGGTAAGAATGGCGCATGGCACTATTAACATTGACGCAGAATTAGCCAATACCATGCACTATGTTAATGCGCTGCCCGTTGTAGAAAACATTATGGACGAGCACTGTGCCCAGAATTACTACGGAGGATTTTCTCTTGGAGCTCCCGTAATATGTTTCCATTTCAATCTGAACGACATTATAGCCCTTCAAAACGCGACTTCACTTACAGAAAGGGAACTACAAGATACAATCTTATTCATTTATCGTAGAGTTGAAATTCACAATGAAATATTTACTTCCTCGAAGAAACTAAGCGTGACAATTCATGCATCTATTGGAACAATAGAAAATCGTTCAACGTTCGTTACAACCCTGTGCAATAATAGATAAGGCAGCGTCATCAGAATTGTATTCGAAGTAGATCTTCTCATTATCGAATTTCAAATCTTGAAAAAGTTGTTGTGGAATATGTTTTTAACATACTGCTGCATGATCAGAAACACCAGGGTCGTCGCAACTACATTTGAAGTTGATCTTCTTATCATCGAACTTTAAATTTTGAGAGAATTCCTGTAGACAATGCTTTTAACAAACTAGCGCATGTCCAGGTACACCGGGGTCGTCGCAACTACATTCGAAGTTCACCTTCTTATCTTCGAATTTTAAATTATAAGAGAATTCCTATAGACGATGCTTTTAGCAACCTAGTGCTTGGCTAGGCACACCTGGGTCGTCGCCACTACATTTGAAGTTGATATATTTATGATCGAAGTTTAATTTTTGAGGGAATTCCTGTAGACGATGCATTTAGCAGCCTGGTGCATAACCAGGTACACCGGGGTCATCGCAACTACATCTGAAGTTGATATTTTTATCATCGAAGTTTAAATTTTGAGAGAATTCCTGTAGACGATGCATTTAGCAACCTGGTGCATGACCAGGTACACGGGGGTCATCGCAACTACATCTGAAGTTGATATTTTTATCATCGAAGTTCAAATTTTGAGAGCATTCCGGTAGACGATGCATTTAGAAACCTGGTGCATGACCAGGTACACGGGGGTCATCGCAACTACGTCTGAAGTAAATATTTTTATCATCGAAGTTCAAATTTTGAGAGAATTCCTGTAGACGATGCATTTAGCAACCTGGTGCATGACCAGGCACACCGAGGTCATCGCAATTACATCTGGAGTTGATATTTTTATCATCGAAGTTTAAATTTCCGCGAGAATTCCATGTTTGTCATTTTGCTTGTGTTCAAGTACTGACGCCTGCCAAAATGTATCCGGAACATAATTCTGATAATTTTCGACTCATTACACTATTCTCCAGAAGCACAAAATTTCTTTTGAAACTTTATGAATTTCGTGAAGCCGAAAATCTAATTCCGTTAGTTTAACATTGTTTGGAAAGTTCCGCAAAGTAGAAAACTTTAACTCAATAAGAAAGCAGTTTGTAGCACCGATTTTTCTGGCAGTATCAATGATTGTCAAACTGACAGAGATCTGCAAGAAAAATCTAACAAGTTTTGTTTTCTCACAAATATGTTCACCACATTCTTTTCATTGTATATATTGTATATATTGTGTGTATATGTACATACTGGATATATATTACACAAGGGGGTATTTTTTACTGCACTTAAAGTGGCCATTTTCAGGGACACCAAATTTTTAAAAGTGGAAACATGTCTTTTATAAATTTAAACATCAAACCTAATACCTTGCTCTTTTATTATCGATGAATATTCTCAGAGTGTATTTTATAAACGCGAAATGAACATGTATTCTTGAAAACTAAAGTACTTCTGAATTATAAATTTAACTTACATTTAGGTACTTGGTACCTGAAAGTTACTTCGTTTTTTGTGTATTTCTTATGCGTTAAGATATTATTTTTCCAATTTACTTCATTACTAATAATAATGATTTAAGATGAAAATATAAGTAAAGAAAATCATATCTTTTATTACAATTACGAGAATTACTTGATGCGTAAATTGTTGAATTTGGAAATAACATATCGTTGTTATCATCAATTGTAGATTTCAAATTTTGTACTTCTACAATTTCTACATTATTCAGTGCTAAATTGAAAATTTCTTATATTTTGTGTTTAATCCTCAGTGGGAAGGTGCGTATTACGCGTGCAAGATGGAAAAGGACGCACTTATGGAAAGTGCTATGTTGTTCTATTCGCACTCACAACTCTTCCTGGCTAGTTGCACCCAGGATGCGAGAGCCCCTTGCAAGAGCGACAAGTTTACGCCTTTGGCTTAGAAAAAATTTGGGATGGTTTATGGGGGACACATGCCGCCACCGTAAAATCGTCCTTTATAACTTTGTTTATTATTGTTTATAACACAAAGAGTTATTATTGGATTTTAAACTAGCTGACGCTCATTTTTGAATGAGGCTTTACATTATCCATGTACCAATTTCTAGAAGATTTTATTAAACATTGCTAAAGGTACAGCACGTCAAAGTATGTGCATTTAAAAATGCGCATTAACTTTTTAAATATAAACATTAGAATAATATTTTCCTTCTGAAAGTTGAAGTAGACCCAAAAAGGAGTCTCTTTTATTTCTTGAAATTTCTTGATAAAATTGTTTCCTACAAGGAAAATCAGCTTTCTATTTTGGCTCTGCATTTTGTTATTTCTTTAATCGATGTTTTCTCGAAATTGATCATTTTCATCATAAAATGTTCTCTCCAAATTACAACAGGGCTATTGCATTAATTAAAAAATAATTGAAGCGCGAATATTTTGAAACCACCCCATTTTTAGGGGGGGACACCCTACTTTTTCGTAATGAGCACAAAATTTCACACAATATTCAGTAAAAAAATCCGACGGACCTAGAACGGCACACAGGATTAGACCCAGCTCCTAGAGTTTGAATTGGAGACAGACCAATTTATTTCTAATAAGCTTGGATAAGAAGTAACAACAGGCAGATACGCGACGTTCGGCCAGTGTTAGGTAATTACATTGTTTGCACATATATTATTTCACGAATCTGTTAATATTATTCAACTACAATGTTTCTGATAATTTCTTATTTTTACTACAGTGTGATGTGCAGGGGAAAAACAATTTACTTCCACAGATATAATTTATAGTGATAGCAGGGAATTCATTAAATTTTGGTTTTAATTTAAAAAAATTAAAAAACAAAATGAAAATGTTTACAAATATTTCTTTCATACAAAAGAAAGTTTTGAGGGTATTTTTTCATACAAAAAAATTGTTAAGATTTTTATTCATCCAATCTACGTCGCTAAAAAATATTTTTTGAAAGAGTTCTTTGACTATATTGTTTTTTGACAACTTTACCATTTTTTTACTACAGTGTAGTACAACTATAATGTTACAGTGTAAAATTATAGTTGACAAATTCTTTCAAAAACCTTTATATTCAATTCCTTATGAGAAATTAAAAACATGTTTCGTTTTTAAATTAAAATGTACTGAATTTTCAGTTATGATTAGAAATTATTTCTGTAAAAGTACGATTTTGTAAGTCAAACTGTAGTGAAAATTATACAAAATTATCCAAACATCGTAGAATCTTCAAGTATTCTCCAAACATTGTTTTATGACATTTTAACATATTTTTTTTGCTCATTAATGATTAAACGGTCAATTTTGCGAATTACTTAATTTTCTTTGCAATGTTGAAATATTTAAAATCGGGTTTTTTTAATTTAGAGGGATGATATGGGGTCAATCACAGATTCAGTTTTACTTTTTTTTTTATTTCCCATAAAATTTTGCATTTTTGCACATCGAGAAAAGTTCATTTAGTTTAAAACCGACGTTTCTCTCTCGATTTATTTTAGCATTCCTGAAACCTATCGAACATTTTCGTTTTGTTTTATTTTGGCTTTTCTTTAGGAAATTTTTCAAATTGAAGATTAATTAAAATAGATTGAATTTTCGGGCAAAATCAGTGCACTGTTTACTGGCCGTAAAATGTATTTATTTTTTCTATCATAAAAATAACGTTTTAACTTGTTTTTACAGATTTTAAAGATTTTTTCAAATTGTAAGATGCTTATTTTTGACATTTTAGCTATTAATTCACTTGGTCGGTTCAGTGTGAATCAAATTTATAATATCATTCTGGGAGCTTTTTAAGCTCCATAGACATTTTATTCTTGATTACTGAATCCAGAAATTTTATTTCTGATATAACATAATTTCACCATTCAGAAATTGATTCATCTCATAAAGTGTTAGACCATCTTGAATTGGTTTCATGGAGCATACCCTGTTTTATCGCTAATTCAAAGGATAGGTTCCCGAGCTTCAAATGGTTAATGAGTTGAAAAGAAACCGTGATGGTTCTGTAACAATTTTGGAACAGCGTTATATGTCAACAAATATTTTTGGAACAATTTAGGAACAGGTTTACAGAGTAACATTGTTCCGTAATAGTGCGGTGACACATATATAACAGTGTTCCGATGTAAATTTGTTCTGTAATCGATCCGTAACAATTCCATGACGGTGTTACAAAGTTTTTGCATTTATTGTATCAATTCCGTAACAGTGTTACAACGATATGTGACAAAAAAAATGTTTTTTGTATTATTGCTGCACTTAGTTTATATTTTAAATAATCCAATTTCACGCACGGTCCCCTACACATA
>JAABKJ010010665.1:0-10917 GCA_011634705.1 Andricus grossulariae
AAATTAATTTTCCAAATAAAACATTATTCAAATCTTCCCAGGAATTTTAAGAAGATTTTTTTATTCTCTTGGCACCCTTCAAAAGTTAAAAAAAAAACTTTTTTTAATTTAAAAATTCCTAATTTTTTCTTAATTTTCTTGAAATCGTTTTAAGTTTGAAATTATTTTTGAAATCTTTTCAAAAACAATTTTTTTTAAATCCAGCAAAAAAAATTGCTTTAATATCTCCTAGATACTTTTTCGACAATGTTTGAAATCTTTTGAAATTCTTAAAACTCTTCATTCTGCAAAATACAAAAAAAATGCCTTAAAATTTTCCGGATTCAATTTTGGAAATATTTTGAAATAATTTTCAATGTTATCATAAAATTAATTTTTCCAAATAAAAAATGATTTTTTGAAAAATTAAAAAAAATTTGTCATCTTGAAAAATTCAAAATTTTTGCTTTGAAATCTTCTACATTCTTGTTCGAAATCATTTTTTGAAATTTTAACCAACTTCTTAATATCTTTTGAAGTGATTCAAATTTTTCATGATTTTCTTTTAAACTGAAAAATTAAAAAAATTGCTTTAAAAACCTTTCAGGTTCTTTTTCGGCAATTCTGTCAATCTTTTGAAATCTGTAAAAGGAAACTTTTATTCTCTTCAAACCTTTAAAAATTACTAAAAAGTATCTTTTTTCGAAATCTTTGAAAATCTACATTTTGTTTTAAATTTTTCGAAATCGTTCCAAGGTTTAAATTATTTTTGAATTTTTTTCAAAACTTTTCAATATATTTTAAAATGAGTAGCATTTTTCATTGAAAAAATTGTGAATTCTGCAAAATGAGAAAATTTTGTTTGAAATTTTATAAAATCCTCGCGAAGCTTCTTAATATTTCTTCAACTAACACGAATTTTTGGAAAATTTTGTAAAGGTGCAGAATTGAAAAATGTTGCTTCAAAATTTTCTACATTATTTTTCGAAATTTTAGAGAATCATTTTTGAATATTCTCTTGAAATTAATGTGCCAAATAAAACATTATTTTCATTTTACTAGGAATTGTAAGAAAGCTTTCTTATTCTCTTGAGATCTTCAAAATTCTCTAGGAAAAATTTTCGGCAAAATTTTCTCCATTATTCTCGTTCATCACAAAAAAAACTTGATAAAATTTGAGTCTAAGAGCCTTAAAATTTAATTCTAAAGCAAAAAAAATGAAAAGTCCGTTTTTATAATATAAAAAGCACAAAATTTCACATTTTTGACACTTACCCCATGCATTTGAAAAATGAAAGCTCCACGCAATCATGAACACGGGTTTCCCGACAAGAATAGTTTCGAGATGGTTTCGAGATATCACTCGGAAATGACGTCATCCACTTTTTAATAATTGGATAATCAAAATAATTTATTCATAATTCGTTTGAAACAGAATAATCTATTATCCTCTACGATCTAATCAAGTAGTAAAATCCTAGGTAACCTAGTTTTGTAGGTATTTCTTCATGAAGTGGTTCGGTTTCCCAATTTACAAATACAATCACGGAGTGTTTGAAACTCACGAAACTTTCAAGGAAAAGAAAATCAGATGTTAAATTAGTGGTCGTAGATCGTCAGTAAGAAAGGCTGACTTTCTATTTTCTAACCCTCTTGATTTGCCGAGACACAATTGAAATCGATCCAAACCTGATAGCACGGTGTAAACTCGTAAATTAATTACACCCCTACATCTCCTCGTACCTATCCGCAAAGTAACAGAACCAATTTAATTTAAACGAAGCAACAACAGAGATAAAATGAAGCTAATCTTCAAAGTGTCAACCCATCTTTAGGGTGTGGACAAAACTGTAAGAAATTGACAATCCTTTCTCAACTTTTAAACAATAGTTTTTTCCCCTTAGCAACCTATTTTATTCGTATTCTATCTTTTTTCTTTTTTAATCCTGAATTAAGTTAATGGGCCAGAGTCGAGAGCTGTACATGGTGACTTTTTGAAGCTCTTCACCCGGAGTGATTACTAGAGAGTGAGTCGCGCTTATCCCGAAAGGGATATGGTTTAATGGTATAATAATTATTATTATTTCAAAGTTTTCGAAGCAAGCAAATACTTATCTAAAATAAAAACTTCATAACAAAAATAATTGTAATTTTGTCTGTTAGTACTACGTATACTAACGCATCTTGAGGTGGTAATATTACTGAAAAATTACCATTCTACATAAATAATTACTTAAATTCATTTAAATAATTCAAATCTATCAATATTTAGCATTCATGAAAACTTTAATCGATTTACATTTCTTTCAATAATACATTTGTTCTCATATTGTTTCCTTCTGAAATTTAATTTGAAAAAAATTTAACAAATTTCGAAAAAAAATTTGTTTGTACTTCATTTCAAATAACCAATGTTTTTCGTGAAAAATTTATAAAAGTGAGTAAAAAGTGATTATAGTTCCCTGACAAAACCAAAAGGTTGAAGAAAAGCATTTATTGCAGAAAATTTATTCATCATTTCAGTATTTCATTTCATAAAAATCTTATTGTTTTTTGGTCTCCCCCAAGAGCTGGAAAAGGGGCTATTTGTACCGACATTTCTGTATAAATAGACAGATTTTTGTGAAGACACACCCATATTTGTACCGAAATTCCGGTACACGTAGGCATTTCCTTATATTGAAACAAGTTTTATAAACATTGATAATTTGTCAATGAAACAAAATTTATTTAACATATTAGTATTATTTTAAATACAGCAATGTTTAATTTTATCTACTCTGATATTTCAAATTAATCATCTGTTAAATATTACAAGTAATCAACAATTAGTGAAATTCATTCAAGTAATTCAAATCTATTAATATTAAAATTCATGAAATCTTTGATCGATTTACAGTTCTTTCACAAGAATACATTTCTTCTTATATTGTTTCATTCTGAAATTTGATTTTTCGTTAAATGAAAATATAATTAATAGAAAAAATTTGTTTTAATTTTTGTTGTGTGTTTTAAGAAAAATATATATTTTGTTGTAAAAAATGTATAAAACTGAGTATAAATTGATTATAATTCCGTGGAAAACCTGAAACGTTGAAACAAATCAATTATTGTAAAAAAATTTGTTGATTACTTTATTATTTTTTGAGAGAAGTGAAAATGTTTTTTGGTCTCCCTCAAGAGCAGAAAAAAGAGATAGGGTGTGCCAGAACCTTTTCCTTCCCTTTTCCAGCTCAAACAATTACCATTTGGAACAGAAAAATTTTTATAAACGTTTATAATTTTTTTAATGAAACAGCATTCATTTCAGATATTATACTTTTAATGTTGATCATAGCAATTGTTTATTTTTACTATTCTAATATTTTAAATTATTTAACTGTTAAATAATTGAATTATTCAACAATTAGTGAAATTCATTGACAAAACTCAAATCTATTAATATTTAACAATCATGAAATCTTCAATCGATTCACATTTCTTTCAATATACTACATTTATTTTAATATAGTTTCGTTCTGTGATTTAATTAGAAAAAAATATATTTTTTGAAATTATTTTTCTGTTTTTTAGGAAAAAAATGTTTTTGTACAAAATTTTAAGAATTGAGTATAAAGTAATTTCTCAAAAATTTTTTTTTTAATCTAGAATTAAGTTTTCTAAGCTTGCAATGTTTTTTGTTAAAACCTCATATGCTAACGTATTTAATGGTGATGATTACCGAAAAATTATCCGGATTAACTAATTAATTATTATGGTGATTATTAATTATTATTTTATTATTATTTTTAATCATTAAATATTAAATTATTAATTAATTATATACCAGAAAAATCGAAATATTGAACAAAATCAGTCATTGAAACAATAGTTTTCACTATTTTCTTATTTTTTGACAAAAATACAAATTTTACTTGATTTTCCCCAAAAGCTGGAAAAGTGGTAGGGCGTGACAAAATCCTCCCCTTCCATTTTTCAGCTCGAAAACTTATTTTATATAAAAAAATGTTATAAACGTTTGTAATGTATTTAACATATTATAATTTAATTGTTGATTATAGCAATTTTCAATTCTTAATATTCTAATATTTGAAATAAGTGAACAAAGAAATACAAAACAAAAAATAATTAACAACATTTTTTCATTAATTTTTGTATTTTTTCAGAAAAATACACATTTTTTGTAACAAAATTATAAAGCGAGTTTGAAATGATTATAATTAAAATCCAATTCAAGTATTCTAATAATTATAATACAAAAGTTTTTAGATCTGCCCTGATTGAAATTTGACTTTTAGACCATTTCAAACCATTTACTCGAAAATTCGGAAAGTCCAAAGTGGAAGATTATCAAATAATTTATTCTCTAAATGACAATCTTTTTCCTAAATCCAAATTTGTCAAATTTTGATCCAAAAGTGAATGAAAATGTTGTCCAATTGAGGAACAGTTGAAAACTATATCATTTCAGATATTATAATTTTAATTTTGATTATAGCAATTGTTTATTTTTACTATTCTAACATTTTAAATTATTCAACTGTTGAATATTAAAATTAATCAACAATTAGTGAAATTTCTTCACATTGATAATTACAACTACGTTCACATCTTCTTATGTAAATATTAATTGTTTTTTCATTATGCCACGATTTAATCCACATCTGGAAATCACTTACCACTATTAAACTTGCAAGGGTCCCAAGTAGAGAAAAACCTCAAGTTTCCGAGATGTTCGATAAGAATCCACGAAGACAAATTTTTCAATCACACTCTACATTTTGTTCCTATAAAACTCACACTTTTATGTCGAAAAACATTCGGAGGATCGAAAATTAAATTGACGATTGAAACTATCATTCTTGCCATTGTCCTAACACTTTTTTATTTGTTTATTAAAAAAAAAACTATATTTTTAAACATTATTTGGTGAATTTTATTATATTATTAGTGCAATTAATTAAACTCGACCGATCCAACATTGCAACCCCGAGAACCGGCGGAAACTTTGGCAAAGGAAGTTAAGAGTAAACTGAACGGGAACCATTGTACGTTCCCGCGATAGCTGAGAATTTCTCGCTCATGCGCGAGAAACCGATTCTGCAGAAGGGAGAGAGTGAGAGAGAAAGAGAGAATCAAATGCAGTATAAACAAACGGAGGAAAACGAATTATATTCTAAAAAAAGTAGATTCGGTTCCAAAAAAAAGGTAATTTATACGACGTTTACATCCGTCATCCTATCTGGTGGATCCAGTTCATAAACTTTTTCTGGCTTAATCCTGCATTCATTTTTCCGCTTACTTATTTCATTCATTTGACGTGAAAAAAAAGTTAAAAGCTTTTAGTTTTCGCTAACCTGTCACTCGTGTAAGTAAAAAGCTGTGAGGAGAAAAAGGATCTTGTTTAACCATGCCTGTTGTTCAGGTTTCTCTCAGAATATTGTTGAGGTATTGATCCATATAAAGTCAATAAAAAATATCAGATTAAAAAAAAATCATTTATTACCCTGATAAAATGATAAAATCAGGATCATACAGGTCTGGGTGGTCCAATATTTCTTTTTACGAGCTAGATTGCTCATTTGGAAATATTTTTTTTTTAGTTGAGAGATTTAAAAAAAAAAAATTAACCTTCTTTATGTCAGAAAAAAATTTTTTATATTCAAAATATAATACGACATTTAGTGTAATTGTTTGCGTCTTCAAGACGCATCGATCGACCTATTTTTGAACATTTTATGACCCACTAATATTTATACACGAAGTTTCAAAAAAAATTGTTTATTCTGTTTATATGAGCAATACCGATTTATAAATTTAAATAAATATATTGTTTATCTTCTTGATATGAGGAAAACTTTTTTAATATTGAAAATACGACAGTAATGGACATGATATATTTGTTCGCGTCTTCGAGACGCATCGATTGTCCAATTGAAGAACCTTTCATGACCTACCATAAACTACCAATATCGTTTTTAAATTATTTAACAAAATTATTAACCTTGTTTATAAGAGGATTTTTCCAGATATTGGAAAATAACAGTACTATATTTGATGTCATTGTTCGCGTCTTGGAGACGCGTGGATTGATCTATTGACGCAGCGGCATTTTTTATAATACTCTTTTTGAATAATGTTAGCAAGTTGCGATTTTTTTTTCTGAAATTTCAAACTTTTTGTCTATTTTTCACTTGAAGTGTGGTAATAGTTAATAAAATTTAATAAGCATAATTTTTCTTACAAATTATTATTGTTCATAACGAGGTAATAATTTCACGGAATTTGCCATTTATTTCGGTAATTCAATGTAATTTCGAAGAATTAGAAATATTTCATGGTATTTAAAATTATTCCAAGGCATTTCAAAAGCTTCAAAAAGTTGCAAGGAATTGACAAATTTACAAAGAATTTCTAAGAATTTTAATGATTTTAAGGGATTTAAAAAAATGAATATGGTTTTAAAGAATTCTCTAGAATTTTGGAAGATGTAAAACGATTTTATAGGACTTATAAGGGTTAAGAATATATTTAAGAAAAATTCCAAGTTATTTTGTCAAATTTCTGAGAATTTCCATGATTTTAAGGACTTTTAAAATTTATCAAAATATATTTTATGACATTTTTTAAGATTTTAAAAAATGCCATCAGATTTCATGTAATTTTACGAGATTTCATAAAATTTTAATCCATTCCAAAGAATACATTCACAATAAGATTTTCCAATAATTCAAGATATTTCTAATGATTTTAAAGAGTTTGAAAGATTTCAAGATATTTAAAAAAGATTCGAAGGAATTTTCGATTGATTTCAATAAATTAAGGGGATTTTAAAGAGTTTAATATTTTTATGAATTTCAAGAACTTTCCAAGCGCTTTAGAAAGTTTCATGGGATTTCAAACGATTTTAAAGACTTTGAAATATGTTAAAGTAATTTTAAAAAATCTAAGGGACTTTAAATTGATTTCAGTAATTTATTGGAATTTAAAAGGGTTTGAAATATTTTTTAGGGTATTTTTAATTATTCAAAGGCACTTCTAAAAGCTTTCAAATGTTTAAATGGATTTTGAAAGATAATGAAATATTTTAGGGTTATTTTAAAGATTCCATGGAATTTTCAATTGATTTCAGTAATTTCATGGGATTTCAAAGGATATAAAATATTTTAGGAAATTTGAAATATTCCAAAGAATTTTGAATAGATTTCAATAATTTAAAGGGATTGCAATAGTTTTGTATATTTTAAAAGATTCCTGGGATTTTTCAAGACATTTAAATTTTTCAGGAGATTTCTTAAGGGTTTTGAAAAAAAATTGGATGCGCTTGTAAAGAATTTTAGTTTCCACAAGCTTGCCGTGTATTTCAATGATGTTAAGGAATTTAAAACCTCCCCAGGTATTGTAATAAATTGTCCAGAATTTCAGAAAATATCATCAGATATTATGGAATTTGACCAAATTTTATAGTATTTTATAATAGATTTTAAATAAATTGTAACTAAACTTTTTGCAACTCATTTGAGTTCATTTGGAATTCATCATGAATTCTTATTAATTTATCCTAAAGTTTTTGAAATTCTTTTTAATTCTCGCAGATTTTTTAAATTCATTTTAGTTCTTCTATACCTTCACTTGAGTAAATTTTGAGTCACTTCCCCAAATTATTTTTATTTCCCTCGAAATTTTCTATTCTTATTTCAAGATTGCTGAATTTAATGTATTTTTATATATTTTTAATTGTTTTCAATTTACTTGATTGTTGTTCAATTCGCCTTGAATTTTTAGAACTGTCATCGGATTCCTCACATTTCGCTTTATGTCCTCTAAATACACTCTAATATTACTCAAATAAAATTCAATTTTTTGGATTTTTAAAACATTTCCCAATTCATTTAAAGTCTTATGAATTTATCCTGAATTCGTTGAAATTCACCAGGATTTCTTATAAATTTTAGTTAATTCTTGTACACTCAACTCCCAAAATAAGACTGGTTTCAGGCAAGGCTTGCCTTGGCCTTGCTCATAAGTCGGGGAAATCCAAACGTAAACAGGCAGGACCGCTTGAACTATTTCTATTGAATTTGGACGCATGACGCAACCTGATGCAACTAACGCGCCGAGAGTGCGGCCCTCGAGTTATTTGTCACGCTTGACTGAGCACATCCTATCTTTCGGCCCCTCGTCTCCTTTTATCACGAAACTCAAAAAGACTGTAAAAGTCACTTTTTTCAAGTGAATGAGGCCGTGGCAGCCCTGTGAACTATAAATAAAAAATATATACTTTTAAGTTTGAATTTTGTTTCATTCATTTATAAAATATTCTCCATAGGAAATGTCACAAGATTAGAATTTTGGTCTTTTTTATTTTTATTGATTTTGCAAGCTGTGTACTATAAAGACCGTAAAGTATTGTGCCATAAAAAGTTTCATGAGGGCTTTTTCAATAACAAGCTCAATTACAACACGAAAACGATTCTAAAGCTTCTAACGTGAAAGCAATATAATCAGGAAATTGAGAATGAGCAATTAAACACGTGCGCTAATATGTCACGTAAAAAAAAATTAAATAAAAAAATGAACTTTGCCGTAACATTAACAATGGACAAACTTCTAAGAGAAATGTAGATAAAACGCTGAGATTTTTTATATAAAAAATCTGAAAAACTCAACCATAGGTTAAAATGGTACTTTCTTAAAAATAAAACAATTGCAACTTTGTTGAAAATTTAAGAGTTGTTATTTGGAGTGCTTTAATTGGAATAATTCAAAACTGGAAATGATGAAGATTTAATCAGTTCAAGTTTAATCATTATTTAAATTTTCCTACCCCAAAAAATTAAAAATTAAAAATTTAATGAATTCATTAATAAACGGATTAATTATAATGATATATAAAATTATCGCAGAAAAATGTCGTACCATCACCCCTTCTTTGAATATTAGTTTATGAGACTCGGATAATTATATCGCTTCTTGGCTCTCCTCTAAATTACATCATACCTTTTAATGCTTAGTGGTAATTAAATATTTATTATTATAATTATTAATTAATTAAATTTTTATTCAAAATCAATAAATCAGTCAAATAAAATTGATTAATAGATTTGTATTTTTTAGAGTTTCATAGCCTTGGGCAGAAGCCCCTATATTTTCATCCGGGTGTCCGTGTGTCATACTTTTTTCATGATACTCTAGACGAGATTCGAGGCAAGATTCGAGATGAGATTCGAGACGAAATGAGATTCGAGACGAGATTCGAGACGAGATTCGAGACGAGATTCGAGACGAGAATCGAGACAAGATGAGGTACATGGTAAAGGAGAGGAGGAAAGTAAGATAAGGGAACGGAGACAGGAGGGGGATATTTAAACGACTTAATAGGATTTTTTTTAGGTGCTCGTCGCCTACTTCGACTAATTTTTTACAGTCAAATAGTGTATCTAAAAAAGAATTAAGTTATGATTTCAAACCCGCGAGAAAACAGGTGAAATAAAAAATATTTCTTATTAAAAAAAAAATAAATAAAACGGAAATTAATTGAACTTTTAATCCAAATTGTAGTGAATTATTGGAACACTTCGATTTCGAAAAAAGAGACAAGTTTTTATATTTTTGATAATAAATAATTTATGATAATTATTTGTTAAAAAACAGAAGATCTTATATTAATTTAAGTATACTTTGAATTATTTTTATTGTATACGTATTGTTCAAAAACGACGTCACGCGTTTAACTGAAAAGTCTCTATTATATTTATGGTTCAGAATTCAGACGTTTTGGATCAAAATTCTACTAATTGGTTTCAAATTCAAGTTTTTTGCTAAAAACTCGTTTCTTTGCTCGAAATTAATTTTTCAACTGCAAATTCAACTATTCCATTTTAAGTTGAAAATTGATTATTTTTAGTTGAACATTCAACTAATAAATTTTTCGTTTATATTCATCTTTTTTTGTTAAAAATTCAACTACTTGGTTGAAAGTTAAACTACTTGCTTAAAAATTCGTTTTATTGGTTCAGGATTGAACTATTTTGTTGAAAATTTGTTCTTTTTCAGTGACAAATTAATTTTCTCATCTTAAAATTTTAACTGTTCCATTATTGGTTGAAAATTTATCATTTTAGGTCGAAAATTGGCATTTCATGGTAGAAAACAATTCTTGTTGAGTGTAAATTTACCTGCTTGGTTGTAAGTCGGAATAATTTCTTGAAAATTTACTTTATCAGATGAAGATTCATCTCTTTGGCTTAAAATTAAAATATTGTGTTGAAAATTTGTTATTCTTTTTTTTTTGGTTGAAAAATAATGCTTCTAACTGTAAATCAAACTATTCCCTTTTTGCTTGAAAACTGTTCGTTTTAGTTCAAAATTCAACTATCAGGTTGAAAATTAAATTTCTGGTAGAAAATTCAGCTATTGAAGAGAATTCACATTTTGGGCTAAACAAATTACACAATTTCGTTTGATTTTTCTTCTCTCTTAAATAAAAAAATCTGTTTTGATTGAAAATGCATCTCTCTTGGTGAAAATAATATATTTTTTGTTAAAATTGCAAAAGCTTGGTTCAAAATTAATCTGTTTTGATTGGCAATTCAAGTATTTGGTTGAGAATTTGTCTTTTTCGATTGAATTCAACTTTTTTAGATTTAAAATAAAAATATTTGTTGCTTGAAATATAAACTATTACAATCTTGGTGAGAATTTAACTATATGATTGAAAATTTACTTATTTAAAAAAAAAACAAATATTTTCTTAGAATTCATCTTTTTTGGTCAAAAATTTAACTATTTTGTTACAAATTCTTTTGTTTTATAGAAAATTTGTCTTTCTGGATTACCATTTCATCTTTTTTGGTAGAAAAGTTCTTAGTTAAAAATACATCTTTCTGGATTGAAAATTCAACTCTCTTCTACAGAAATCGTGTCTTTGCCTTAAAG
>JAABKJ010010666.1:0-10916 GCA_011634705.1 Andricus grossulariae
ACATAAGTTTTCGACCACGATTTTGGAACTTTCTCTTCATCTATTACTTTGTTAAATAAAGAATTTAGATACAGTATTAGATTGCCAGGTAGATTTTTATAAAATTCATAACTAATTCCGTCCGGCCCTGGAGATTTATTATACTCACAATTCTTTAAACTTGAAATAGTCTCCTCCAAAGTAATATGCGAGTCAAGATAAGGATTTCGTGAATCGATAATATGTATGTATCAGGATCCCGGGCAGGATATATAGATCGGAAGTGTATTTCCCACGTGTCCCTATTTGATAATTTGGGTTCGAAAGTATTAACTACCTTCCAAAATTGCTTGGAATCCTTAGCCACTGCAAGACAGTCTAACAAAGATTTTTTATACGCCTCTCTTTTGAATAACAGTAACTTCGTATATTCTTTTTTATAGTCCGCATAAATTAACAAAATATCTGGTTTGAAATTTTCCTGTTCACATTTTTTTAACATTTGCTCTAATACGCTTTTGCTGTTTTTACAATCTGAATTGCTGTATCTCTGATAGTTTTGATTAAATTTTTTTCAAGGTCGTCTATCGACAAATTCTGGTGATTAGAATCCGAAGGGTACTGAATATTTTCTTTATATTTTTCATATTTTTCGTTTTACCTTTTGAAATATGGATCACCTGTTATGTTAATACAATTAAATGTCCTAAAGAAGGTATATTGAGCAGGACAATCACCCCTAGTTCTTCCGTTTAAAACAAACTATTCTTTTTTTTTTAAATCGTTCTACCATCAATTTGCTTTGTTTTATCTTGTTCAGGGTCCAGACTTGGCCTAACGTTAAGTATGCTCCTATTATTACATGCAATTTCTTCCTCTAATTGGTTTAAATCTCCAACTTTACAACTAAAATCCCCTCTTATTATAGGCCAATTTGGATATTTTAAGGAAATGTCATAAATAACTTCATTTATATTATGTAAAAAGTTTACGATATTAGAGCCTGGATTAGAGTATGTTGATCCCAGTATGATATTGAAAGACGAATTATTATTTATTTTGACAAAGATATAGTTTCTGTTATGTAATTACCCGTGTTTTTGATAATGATTAGACCTCCCTTTGCTCTTCGCATTGTTGATTCCTTCGTTACCACACTGCACATCACTTGACAGTCGGAGTTTCGATGAGGATAGATAATTTGTGGGGGAGAAGTAAGCCACGTCTCACTAAACATATAATATCCTCAGTGGTAGTATGAGTATAAATGTCATCCAAATTTTAAAATACTCTGGCATTCCAGAAAACTATTCTAGGCAATGATTTTGATAGAGCATCCCAGATGCTCTTGGGACCATCTTGGGCTCTCCTCCTTTCGGAACCTCCTTTACAAAAATTTTAATTTTTTTTGTCCTTATGAATGTGTTTGTGTTTTTTTATGTTTGTCGATATTAGGTGATATGATTTTAGGGTGCGTCCCCTTTTCCTGACTGTCGTAGAGTTTGTCGAAGTCATTGAGTCACCACCATCAGATTGATATCCATCACCACTATTTGCTGCAAGCAACTTTTCTATGGATGATAAATCATAGTAGTCGTTGTCCATAAGAAGACTATTTCCCTTGATAAGAGAAGACTTTCCAAATCGTTCCAATTTAATTTGATATTCTCTCAGCTTCTTACGCACTTCTCTCTGTTCATGAATGAGATCATTTGAGAAGGTCACCTTCAAAGACAAAAATCTCCTCTTTGTATCTCGAATTAGTAAACCAAAACCAAAACTGGTATCGAACCTTAAATTTTTCCAATCCTTACGATCCTTTCGATTCAATCATTTGGTATGTTAATATTAGCCTTCTCGAAAATGGTATTAGTAAAATCAGAGAGACGGTTATTGCTGGTAAGATCATCCTTCACGTTATAGAGGACGATGTTTCTGGCTCTTTCACTAGCTTCTATAAAACCATTTTTTTCTCGATGGTGCTTACTTTATTTTTCCAAAAGAAGATTCTTCTCTTCTAGGAGAATACATTTCTCTTCGTAAACCTGGAGCTCCTTCAAAATTTTTTCATCCAATTTTTTCAAGGTCTTAGTATCTTCGATCACCAAGCTTACTTTCACATTTGTTGTTTTAACTTCTTCTTGCACAGATAACAATACATTTTTTAGCTCCTCATTGGTCGTCATAATTTCACTTTAAATTCAAAATACACACTTTAGTATGAAAAGCAACAAACAAAGTTTCGGGAGCGGGCCCCAAACACGTCCGACCCACACGAGGGCTACAGTTGAACTCCTCAAATAATTTTTGGAAACATCTGATTATCAGTAAAAAAGTAGCAGTTTATGTATTATAATTTTTACTGAAAGAAATCGTAAATATATAATATTTAGCACCAAAAACTCGAAAACCCCAATTTTCAGCTTATGGGGTTTTTTCGGGACCCTATAAATAACACGTGTAAGGGTGATATTCAAAAAGTAATATTTTATTCGTATTCTAGTGCTCATTGTGAAGAGAAATTGACCAAATTCAACCCGATACACCTAATATTGAGTTTTTAATACAATTTACAACAAACTTATTTTTTTCCGATGGGAAATACGTGTTCGTTAAACAGGCTGGCAAAAGCCGTGAGTTTTCGCCAGAAGTTTTCGTTTTCTCCGTTGAATATCTCCTATAGAGAGAAATAATAAAATCTGAAACTTTCAAGATGTCTTCAGATGGCAAAACTCTGCTCAACCCATAAACTTTTTCGATAAGACCTCGTATAGTTTTTATTTTTAAATAATTTAAAAATCGCGTGAGGTTGACCCTTTTTCATCCGGTTCAAAACGATAAGACGATAGGACTGAAGTTAGTTCATTAAATTCGGTCATGTAACAACTAAAACAAAATAAAAAAAATGTTGTAAGTGCAAGCTCCGTAAGTTCCACTTTTTGCCACTTCGCCTCCACACGTATTTTAAGGTACACTCCATTGTGTCTCCCACTTAAGCGGCTGCGAGTCTCTGTGCATATCTCGAAGTGCGAGCTCCAACGCAGCGTGGTTATACGACGGAGCAGAGTGGGTGTACTCAATAAGTGCAGAATTCTTGAAATTATACTCCCCTACAACCCCGTAGACTCTCAGTTACCGGGAGTGTACTGTAAATGTTTGTAAAATATCAAATAAATAACCAAATAGCGAAAAAACCTCATTTCTCTAATTTAGAAATTCTAAAATTTGAAATGCACAGTTTTTAAAACGTATAAGAGTTAAAAAAAATTTCTTTTCTTTCAAAATTAAGAGATTTATATTTTTAAAAAAACAACGAAAATTTGGGTAATTCAAAATGAAACTTTAACAATTGTGTACAAAAAATGAGAGTGTTTAAGGGTAAATATTTTGAAATTAGATATCTTCAAAATTGGAAACCTCTATTTCAAATCTATAAAACTGAAATAAAGTTTCAAGTTTTCGACACAATATCAAAATGAAAAATTTCGGAATCAAGCATTCAGAATTATTAATTTAATACATATAGATATTTAAAATTAAACTATTTCACTCTATAATAACTTTTAAATGAAATTCTGCACAATTGCAAAATTCTGAAAAGCATTAAAAACTTAATATTTTTTATGGATCTTTCCAGTTTTCCAAGCCCCTTTCCAAATTAATCTGCGAAAAAAATTAATAATGTTCCAAAGTGAATATTTTCAATTTAATGTCTTTAAAATTACACATTTTATTATTAAAAATGTTGAATGTTAAACGATTCCAGTTTCAAATAATTTACGGTTGGATTTGTCTAGCTGAAAACTGATCAAGGAGTGAGATTAAAATATATTACATTAACAGTTTTTAAAGATTTAAATGGGGAAAGTTAAACAACTTTGACAATGTTTAATTTCTTCATATAATAAACTAAGAATGTTAAAGACTTCACTCTTGCTTCAAATAAAAAATTGTAATCATAATAGAACTTAGCAATTAAATTATTTTAACTAAAACTAATATTAGAAGTCAAGAAGAAGACAATATGTATTTATTTCAAGAATATTAGTCTCCAATTATCAATTTCATTTTGTTATACAATTTCGAAGATTCAACTTGATTCCAAATAATTGCATATATTATCAATTAAATATTATTTCAATTTATACTTATGTATTTCCGAACTTTAAATAATAAAGCCAACCATTTTAAAGAAACAGAATAAAAAAAAACAAAAAGCATTTCTGCAAACCAACTTCATGTTGCGAACGAAATGCATTAAATGCGAACAGAATCAACTTCATACTGCTTACACTTGTAGATTATTATCACGAAGGAATAGTAAGGAGTAGTATCCCTGTAAGTGGGGTGTGGGACGAGCAACGTCCAAGAATTCGTTAATGTTTACCACAAATGGAAACCCGTGAGCAAACCCGCGCACATGCGCACTGACGGTTGCCATGTCAACGATGTCAAAACGAGTTGGAAGTTTTGAACTTGTGTTTTGAACATAATAACCTACAATATTTTGTTCACTGAAATGAACCTTATCCCCTACTTACGTACTCCACAAATGATTATAATAATGTCATTGTAGTACTTACACTTTCTAGATCCTTTTCCAACAAAATTGTCCATCAAAATAAAAACACAAACACACATAACCCACATATGCATCGAGATGTCAAAATATAACATAGGGACCATAGGGGAGTGTATAGCACGTGCCAGCGCAAACAGCACTTTGCATGTGCGCGAGTCTTCTCACGGGGTTCGTTTCGTGGCAAACATTAACGAATTCTTGGACGTTGCTCGTTTCACCTCTGCTTATGAAACGCAAAGGGTGATACCAATTCTTACTATTCCTTCGTGATTATTATATATAATATTCAAATGAAAAACATTTTTCACGAAAGCAAATTTAAAAAATATTTTTTTTCGTACTGGATATAATAAAGTGACATAAAATAAAACGAATAAGCAATATTATTCGATTTACCTTGTCACGTGACGTTTAGAAAAACCTTATCCCTCCGGCCTGACAAATCGTGACGGTCCCTCACCCCCCACCCCCTTTCAGCTTCCCGAGATTTATGGACGGCCCCTAAGATTGCATTCTCTTTTTTCCACATTAATATATATACTACTTCTTTTCAGTACATTTTTTACGGCGGGCAGTTCGCGCTTGCATTCTAAACTTTAATTTTAACTCCAAAATCTCAATAAGCTGCTATCGTACTTTACATCAGCAATGAAATTTGAGATAACAGGAATTATAACAAGTTCTATGCTTCGAAGGAATATTACTTAATGTTAATGTTTATAGTAGTATAAAAGTCTATTCGTCAGCCTGTTGGCCTTAAAAAATTGGCTTACTTACAATTTCCTTTTTTTATACAATTTTCCTTAAACTAAGCCTTAAAACTAACATCCTTCCATGCCTTATCTCTAGGATCGCACGCTCTTATCAACTTGCCTTCCACGCTTCACCTCGCTCGCATGTCCCTACTCTCTCGCTTCCGCGTCTACTACTTGATGCTTATCTACTATTTACAATATTTACATACTATTTATATCTACTTCCTATCTTATTTACAATCTTTCCTTCTTCATTTCTCTTCCTCTTTCCTTCTTTTCTTCTCCATCCTACCCAACACTCCCTTCACCCATGTTACTGCCCCTTTGTCCCTCCTTTCATGCATCAATATCTCCGTGCTGATTTCACTTCTTTCCACCTCTACGCACTCCTCCAACCAGTGCTCCACTTTTGCATACCCCTTCCCACACACTTCACACAACCTCTTTTCCCTAGAGAGCCAGAACCTATTAAAATCCTCCATGCACCCACATCTCATCCTCGCTATAAGTTCCTGCCTTCCTTTCTCTCCTTTCTCACACAAATATTGCGCTCTCGCCCTTGGCTCAATCCACACATAGTTCCCATTAAACCTTGACTCTCTTATCCTCTCTTCCCCTGCTGTCTTCTCTCCCTCCATTCCGTTTTTCTTAACCAACTCATATACCTTCCTTCCTTCCTCATGCATCCTTCTCACTTCATCCATCTGTAGTCCATTCGTTCTAAGATACCTTTCCCTTTCAGCCTCCATTTTCCCACCCCTCTCCTGTTCTCCTTCTCCCACCAACACTCCCTAACCAGCTTACTTCCCCCCTCTTCCAAAAATTTGTCCTCATTTACATGCCCAACTCCCCGCTAGAAGTCCTACACTCGTTCTCCCCGTCTCCCTCCTGACAATATAATTAGGCATGTTCCTTGCCAACCCCAATGTCCACTTTACATACCTCTCCTGTGTCCTGTTTACCTCCTCACATTCCTTCCACCCCCATACCTCTACTCCATACAATAGCACTCATCACTAGTGAGTCAAACAATTTCATTCTCCTCTCAAAAGCATCTGCGAATAACTTCTTTCCCAACCCCCACACCTGCCTCATCACCACATTTGCCCTCCTCACTCTCTCTTTTATCTGACCATCCACTCCCCCATTCCTCCGAAATACAAAGCCCAGATACACAAACTCTTTCACCTCCTGCACTGCCACTCCCTTCCACCTCCACTCCCCTCCCTTATCCCTCCCACCTCCTTTTCTGAATACCATAACTTTGGACTTTTTCGCATTCAGCTCTAACCTGCTCTTATCCAAGTATCGTCTCAACCTCTTCATCATCTCCTTTAACGCCTCCTCACTTCTAGCCAGCAACACTATGTCATCTGCATGCGCTAGTGACCAAATTCTAACCCCTCCTATCCTGGCTCCTCCTACCACCCCAGCTTCCAACTTACTTTCTATATCCGCAATTAAAATCCCAAAAAGAATTGAGCTAAGCGGACACCCTTGCCTTAACCCCCTATCCATCCAGAAAACCTCCGAAATCCCCTCCCCTCCTCTTACCTTATCTTTGGTCTTTTCATATATCTCCCTTACCCTCCCGATCAGGCCTCTCCCCACTCCCCTTTCCTCCATAGCCCCCACAACCTTCCTCTATCCACCGAAGGAGACGCACCTTTGAGATCCACGAAAAATGCGTACACTCTCGCCCCCTTCTTTGCTAATTCTCTATCCACCACGTGCTGCAAAACGTAGATATTGTCGATACTACTCCTACCCGCCCAAAAGCCCGCCTGCGTCTCCGGCAATATTCCTTTCCCCTCGACATCCTTCAGCAGCCTCTCCGCCACCAACATCGCGTATATTTTATACGCCGTATTCATTAGCGTAATTCCTCTATAATTTTCCTGTCTTTCCTGTCACCTTTCTTATACAGTGGCACTATTAATCCTTCTCTCCACCCTCCTGGGAATCCCTCCCCCTTCCATACTTTCTTCACTACCTCCTTCAGCCTCTCCTTAACCTCTTGTGTACTAAACAGCCATGCTTCGTTCTCTACCCCATCCAGCCCTGCTGCTTTTGACCTGCTTAACTTCCTTATCTGTTTCTCTATCTCCTCATCATCTAACTCCTCCATCTCTGCCTCCCGAGTTCTTCTACTCCCACCATCCCTCTTCCTTGAATATGAGCCCTGAAATGATTATTTAAAAAACTCCCTCCACTCCTTACTCCCTATCTTCTCGCTCATCCCCACTCTACACTTTCTAAACCTATTTATTATCTTCCATACATCCCCTCTGTCTTAACATTTCCTAATTCCTCTTCCAGATCTTTCTTCTTTCCCTGCTCTTTCTTCCTACACATCAATCTAAACTTCTTCCTCATTTCTACTCCTCCCTTTTCGCTATACCCGCTGTGTACCCGCTGTACCTCGCTGTTCCCCTTCAAAGCGTAACTTCCCTAACTGCTCCTTATACCTCTCTATCACCTCCCTCGTCCAGCTCACCCTCTCTCCCGTCGACCCTTCTTCCCCTTCTTGCCTTCCGCTGCTCTCACCCCTTATCCACAACCCTAATGGCTGCTGTTATGATTCTCCCCTCCCTTATACTACGAATCTTTCCGTCTCCTCCCACCCTTGCATATTCATGACTACATAGTCTATCACCGACACCCCCAGCTTACTTACATATGTGTATTCTGCCTCTTCATCCCCAGTTGCCATACCATTCGCCACCGCCCAGCGTCTATCCTCTATCCATTCCCTTAGAATCTCCCCCACCTTAATTATTATATTGTCTTTCGATTTCCTTTCGAAGCTCTCCCCTTCCCTGTAAAGGCCCCCTTCCCTCCCCATCCTCGCATTAAAGTCCCCACCCAGTACTACCATACCCTCCTCTCTTTCACCTAGCAAGTCTTCCACCCTTTCTTTAATTCTTTCCATCCCATCCTTATTGTACACTGTCACAAACTTACACTTTAACCCTCCTGTCTTTACTTCTCTCATTTGCACTCCCTCCCCCTCTCCCTTTACATGAACTACTTTCTCTAATCCTTCTTTAACACCCGTTTTAATTCCCCCACTAGCTCTTCCTTTCTTCTTCATTCTGACCGCCTCCTGGAGTCTCCACCTATACCCCCTTGGCAGCTTCGGCACTATTCTATCCCATTCCTTTCTTTCTACCCACGTCTCTACCATTTCCACAGCATCAAACTCTTGAATATACCTTCAGAACTTCTCATCCTTGTTCTTTATCCCTGCTACGTTCCACTACATCACCTTCACTACTCCTCTACCCTGCATTAACCCCACCCGCCTACTTCCTACGAAACAAATTCCCCTGCACTTCCTTCAACACACATTTTCTCGTCTATTCTTATTTTCTGTAAGCCTACCTTCGCCGATCTCGCTTCACTTCTCTCTCTCCTAGCCCTGTTGTACAGCGTTTTCTGCACATCCCTTTCCTTTCTCGTCAAATCGTGATCGATGCAAACTCCCTTATCCTATATCCTACTCTTTTTTCTCCTATTGGCCTTATCTCTTCTCTCCATTCTCATCTACGTTGCCCTTATCCTTTCCCTATCCGCCCTCTCCTTCTTTTCATTCCTACGCTCTCCTACTTTCTCTTGTATCATATTCTTTACCCTCTCCCACATACCTTTGATCTCGCCGCCCCCCTGTCAACTCTTTAATTTCCGCCCTGCCCTTCACCTTTTCAAGCCTTTTCTCCGTCCTTTCCTTCCACCCCCGAATCTCTTTCATCTGCTTTACTTTAACGTCTTTTTCTTTCCTAAACCTCTCTAACTCTTCTACTCTGTCGCTCAGCTCTTTCATCTCCTTTTCCCATTTCTCATCTCTGATTCTCAAGTCTCCCGTCATGCCTTCGATCTGCTCCTTAGTCCCCCTTACGTCATCCCTAAGCTCCCTGATCTTGCCTAATAACATCCCGACTCTCTTGACTGTTTCTCTTCCTCTTCAAGAGATCCTCCCGGTCACTTGCGCTTGACGCTCTCTCTCTCTTACCTCCTCGTTCCTTCGTTCCCACCGTTCCGTTTTCTCCCTCTCCCCGACGGGCTGCTTGAAACCCGACCACGCACTGTTGGCCGTCGTGGCACGCGGAAAATGTACTCCCCTTCAATTTCACTACCAGCACTGCCAGCAATCTCACTGCCCACCTCCCGTTCTGCCGTCGGTAACTGGGACCTCTCCATGCAGTCCCCTCCGCAAGCGACAGATGTCTCTGGAGAATAGTGCCGTCTCTAAAAAGCTTAAACCCACCTCACACCCACGCTGGAAATCACTTCTCATCTCCCCAATTCACCCATAAAACCCTACTCACATCCTAGGCTTCCACCCTCACACTCCACACACACCTTCCACACAAATTATGTGAAATCCCCTGACTGATTTGGCTATATAAATTTGATTTTTATTGCTCCCTTATAGATAACATATTTAACTAAAAATTCCTGTCCTCATTTATTTAGTGCGCGAATAATTTGCGAAAAAGATTCTTGTTGAGCATTCTTCATGGCGGCATTAAATTAAACTGCGCAATTTTTTGGGCAAACAAGTTCAAGGTTATTTTCATGACGCATTACAATTTGCGTAGCAAACAAAAATTATATCCCAAACGTGCTGATTATAATGTAGAATCTTCCAGAACTTTGTTGCATCATATGATGCAAAAGCGGGCAATATTGTGCAAAAGTCTCCACAAATTTGATAGAGGGGGTAAGCGTCTATAAAAGGAGATACGGAGATACGAAGTAACAGAAATTAAGAATGCTAAAACAAAATAAGGAATGCTCGTAATCATAGAAAACAAATTCTCTGTTTTTCTACCTCAAAGTATTGCAAAACCCTTTGAAGAGGACGAAGACCTGTAACGAAGAAGGCGTGTGATGATCAAAACCTTGAAATTATGTATTTGTATGCGATTGTTACAATGATGATTTGTCTATAATTTTCTACATCACTGGGAGTTATAGAGGACTCTTCGGGAAATTTTTTAAATAAAAGTTCAAGCAAGCCTTTACTTATGGGAAAATTCAAATTACCCACATGAATATAGTTTGGGCTGAAACTTATCAGAAATCTCCAATCATTAATCTATCTTTCGTTCATTTTCTCACTCCATACACATCATCGATTTCTTTACTTCTTTCACACATTAATATAAGATACTTGTTTGCATCATCATCAATCCATGAAAATTTAGATGTTTCTGAGTTATTTTCCGCTTCACTACGAACTGATGACTCCAAGTTACTAGAATCTTTTGACTCATCTGCTTCATCCTCATCATAAATTGACTTATTTGACAATTCGTCATCATCATCAATACTTTCTTCAACTTTACTCTTTGCTTCATCTTCTTTTCTTCTTTTAATTGACTCAACTTTTTTTATATTCTTGAGACCATCAACAATTTTCTCTAGTGAAGTAACAATGCGCTTGAAAGTATCACTTAATATGCGCTCAATTGTTCCTTTGTCCAACTTTATTAACCTATGTTTTCGTCGAATTGATTTACTAGCTCTAGCAATTTGACGCAAAATATCTTTTTGCTTTTGAAAATTCTCCTCACGTGAAGACATGTTGATACGTC
>JAABKJ010010667.1:0-10915 GCA_011634705.1 Andricus grossulariae
CCTATCTAATAACACTCGTCGCATTAATTCTCTTGAAACCGGCTCTAAAGTCCAAATTGAGGAAATTTGTACTGTTCCAAAGGAAGCTAAAGACCTTAAGGATAAAGTGGTTGTGCATGAGTATGCGCAGGATGTAAACGATTAAGCGGCTTTTCATACTACGCTTGAAATTCATGGTCTTCCAATGAAGCGCAATGTGGACCTTATGGCCAACGTTGAGTCGATTGCCAGGGCTCTTGATGTACCAATTACTAAGAATGAAGTTGGCAATCTCTACAGAATTATCAAAGCACCATCTCTCACTCAACCTACTACCCCTCCGATCATCGAAGTTACATTCAGTCGCCAAGATCTACGAGATAAAATGATCGAGAGACGTAAAGTCAAGAGAGATTTTTCTACGTCGGATATTGGATGGACCGGAAATGAGGAACGTTTTATTTATCTTCGTGAGGCCTTAATTCCGCTCAATCGAAAAATCTACGCTATATCTCTCGGTCTTCGAAGAGACATGAAGATAAAATATCTTTGGATTTCTGGTGGAAGAATTTTTTGTAGAAAGGAGGACGGTTCATCGAGAATACACCTTGCAAATCTACTATCTATTGAGGGTCTTCAATAGCAACCATGGGTCAAGTCCTATATTCTTTTAACTTTTCTTCGACTAACCTTAGCATTAATTTTACACAAGTGCTACTCTTATCTAGGTATATGTGTTTCTCTAATTCTTGCTCTACATCATATATTAATCTTGTTTATTTGCATAAAAAGGTACTTAAATTTCTATGTGATATTATTATTGTTTGGCAATTTGATGCCTGTCGGTGAATATATCTACAATATTTTTCAGGTTTTTATACCGTGTAAATATGTACCTTCAGATTTCATCCGAATATTCATTTTTAAACATGTTTGTGATTTGATAATTAATTCAAATGTAAAATTCTTCTGTTCAATGTAATTTAAAATAATACATTTTCTAATTATAAAAAGGTATTGGGTAAAAGCTACGATGGGGTGCGCATCCAGCCCCTTGACCTGCCGTCGGGGGAGCTATTGTTTCGGCTGAGTCGAGCGCTGGCCGTACAGTCTTGTTCAACAAGACGCAAGGTTTGCACTGCGAACCATCTGTAGTACCTATCGTCGCGTTACCAGCATCGTTGAGTACAAAACCGTTGAGGTCAAAAAAAAGGCCCCTGAATACATATGAATATCTTGGTTAGGTTTTCAAGAACCTCGTCCGTTTTTGTTTAAATAATTTTTTTAAGATGTATTTTCAAAAGAAAAAAAAATTGACAATTAAAAATAAATGTTCAACTTCGGAAACAAAAAAAATATTTTTCATTTAAAAGTAGTTAAACTATCAACAGGAAGAAAGGAATTTTTAACAAACAAAAATAGTTTTCTGATAAAAAATTGTTTCAGTTTCAACTAAATAGTTAAATTTTCAAGAAAGAAATTATTAGCATAAATTCAGACGGGCCCCCATAATGTGTAGTCCTGCACAGTATTTCCTTTCTTTTCCATTTCCTAGTGTCTCTCTTTTTCTTCCTAATGTATTACGACGATGGGCACTACAGAGGGTTCGCAGCGCAAACCTTGCGTCTTGTTAAACAAGCCTGTACGGCCAGCGCTCGATTCGGCCGAATCAATAGGTCCCCCGACGGCAGGTCAAGGGGCTGGATGTGGTAGCTTTTACCCAAAGTATCTAACCATATAAAACCTCACAGGGAACACCACAGTTAATTTCTTCTCCTGAAAACAACTGGCTAACTTCAACACCTTCGGATTCTTTCAGTACATTGATAGTTGCTGATACATATCTATCTTTCAAATACGGTATTGCCACTCATGCGGCATTTATACAAAATAATAATTATTAATGTGAGAGCCGATTTTTGTAAAGGTTTGTTTTTCAAATTGCGTAAACAATTAAGAGCATATATTTTTTAATCATAAATGTTAGAGGCATGTATGTGTATAAGAAAAAAAAAATAAAAAATGGTTAGAACTTTCGTTTATATTTGTGAAACAAATACATAAAATTGAATTTTTACTTTTTATTGAAAATTATTTGTAAATATTTTACAATAAACCAAAGTGTAAAAAATTATTATGGCATATAATATTTATTAATAAAATCTCCCGTCCAAAATGTTACATTAAAATACAATCGAATTTCGTCAGCGACTGAAGATTAGAAATCTTGGATCTAAACGGCGCTCGAATCAGGCAGCATAAGTTTTCGGTTATCATAAAAATATTAGATAATACCCGATGAGATCACCATACAAATACTCTATATAAATTCGCATATGTGACTCACAAATGTAATGGTCCCAGACAAGGGTGATGGGACCTTTTTGGGCTATCCTCGCAAACGTAGCGGTGTTGGAGATACTGTAGTTGATGTTGAAACAAATATCGATGTTGTTTGAAGGACGGTTGACAGTCCTTTTCTCATGGTTTAGCTGTAATCAGAAATACCTTAGCCTCTTTTAATATGATTAGCACCTACGGCAAATTGATCCTCAATCGGGTCTAAAAAAGAGGGACCTGCGAAAAACCAGAATAACTGTTCGATGTACTACCGCACTTCGAACTTTACCTTTTAACAACTGTTTGCACCTTAATTTACCTCTTGGTCCCCTTTCATCTATTGCGAACAACACTCAATTATGATTTTGGCCCTTACGAAGAACGGGCAAGTCAGCAAATGACATTACGATTTCAAGATCGCGGGATGCTACAGGTCAGGCGGTTTCGTATTCAGGGGAGAGGTTTACCTATGTGTTCCCATCTGTTGCTTTTCATAATAATTATTTGCCGGTTTTTCCGCAGACTCTGTAATTTAATTATGCCAGAAATTTCTTTTTTTTTCAATTGTTCGGAAATTTGTGAACTTTTTTTGCTTTGTAGGAGTTTCACTCAAAATGCATCAAAAATGTAAAGTTTAAAAAACTGATGTCTTTCACACATTTTTCAAAATCCAAAAGCGAGGGGAAAGGAAATCAATATTAACCACGTAAGAACTTTTTTTGGACGCAAAATTAAATGTTATTTGTCACAGAAAACTTTACTTATTACGTGTCCCTTTCCAAAAAAAAAATAACATAAATTGATCAAAAAAACAACAAATATTGAGTTTTTTTAAAAGGGGCGCAACAATTTTCTTCAAATACAGTCAAAATACTCAGGTGGCACACCCAAAACATAATTTCTGGGGTACAAACTTTAGCCTTCTTTTTTAGGTAAACATTAGTGGAACTGTCGTTCGGAAAGTTTTTTACGCGTGCGTAAGGTGCTTTCAAAGTAACCCTCTACAAACTAACGACATAATGAGCGATTTGCTAGAAGTTATACTTACAGTATCACGTCCTTTTGCGCATACTGGCGTCGACTTTTGTGGACCTTTCTATATAAAAAAATAAAGCTCAAAATAGATATAAAGTCATAATTTATGCGTCAGCGTTTCTTTGTCTATCGGTGAAAGCTGTATATATTGAACCTGTAAGGAATCTCATAACTGAGGCTTTTTTTTTATGATGTTCACGACGATTTTTTGTTTGAAGAAGTAAGGCCCAAAAAATATATTCAGATAGTGCGACTGATTTTATAGGCGCTGATAATGATTTGAAAGAATTATACGCCTTCGTAAATTCTGAAGAGTTCAATGACAGAGCAAATAATTTTTGGCTGATAACAGCATTGAGTGGCGTATTATTCCACATCATACTCCACATTTTTGAGGAATTCAGGAAATGTCAGCGAAATCTCTGAAGGCACTTTATCAGAATGGGTAATCAATTCTGAATTTTGAGGTCGCAAGATTGAACATTTTCGTTTAATTTTTTGCATACGTCATCTGCATAATCATATCTAGAAGCATATAGAGCCGGATTTTCGATACAATGTTTATATTTTGCTTAAGAATAAAAAATACAAGAACAGTAGATGCAACGCTCAGTGTTAGTTGTCTATGCATTTTCGCCGCGTATAATCTATAACATGTAATGTATGATACCAAAATTTTATCGAAAAATCGGCTTTGTGTGCTTCGTGGTATGATTATGTAAATGACGTATGCAAAAAATTAGACAAAAGATTATACCGTGCGGCCTCAAAAATCAGTACCGATTACTCAGTTGCTAAGTGTCTTTTAAAAAAGGACAGCATTAAGGCAGAAAAGAATAGTTTTTTACGTTTTACGGAGTAAAAATTGTTTTAGCAAATAAAAATTGTTTTAAGAATTACTAAATATCCTGAGGAAAATATATTACTGAACAAATTCCAAAAAATACCGTTTTTAGGGTGAATTGGATAAAGAAACTGCCATTTTGACTTTTCTTGGGCATTTTCCGGACACAATAAAAGGATATACACCGTTTTAGAAATTGTGTTTGTATCTTTTCGGAAATCCGCCCTTCAAATATTCAGACTAGGGAAAAAGGTTGTTATCGTTACAGACTGCTTTTCATGGGTGGAATTTCCATACATGTCAGTTAATTCATAAATTTTCAAACACACCGGTTGAATAATGTAGGCTCCAGGTCGACTGATCTCCTCAAAATGATACATTTTTCATGTTTTCTGAATCTGCTGCGTCCATTTATTAAAAAAATGAACAGTGTATATTCACAGAAGTTATTTATTGCCTAAAGATTTTCATTATTACTGCAAATATTATTCGATTTTCATGCATTTTTTTCACTTTCTTGTAATTATATAAATTAATTAATTCTGCTAATTAAACTTCAATTAATCCAGTATTTCATAATGTCAGTTTTTCTAACCAGCCGTAATCTCATAACAATTAAAGGGTCATTCGATCCGAATAATTCGACGCGCTCCGGGATATCTGCTTGCTTGCTTTATATGAGCTTGCTCAGTGCCGTCGTGACTATTGCTGCCTTACTTGCTGCTTGCTTCATTTTGTTCACTGAAGAAGAGCCTATTATCCATCCATATTCGTAGATGTTTAATAGCTGGTTTAGCTGTAACCACTGTCGGTCCAACCTGCATCACCTGGTTCAGCTTTCATTGTAGATCTCGCTGCAATTACCGCTAGAATGTCATCTGCATACTCACTCAGATACGTGTCTTCTGGCATTCCTATCCTCAGAGTGTCATCGTAAGACACATTCAAGAGATCAGGGCCAAGGATTGATCCCTGAGCTGCCCCAGCTGTTACCTGTTTCCTTCGTGGACCTTCTGTTGTGTCGTATATCAAGTCTCTATCAGCAAGATATCTTCTCAAAAAACGCATGAGGTACTCTGGAGTCTTAAAACCCTCCAGCGCCTTAATTACCCCTGCCCATCTGACCGAGTTGAAGGTGTTTCGCACAGCCAACGTTGCCAGCAGAACAATTTTTCTGGTGTATCGGCTTTCCTCTTGTACTCGGTCTATGGCGTCCACTACCTCTTGGATCGCGTGTATCGTGGACCTTCCTTTTCTGAAACCATGTTGTCTTTTGGAGAGATCACCTCCTGCTTGGACGGCCGCCATCAGGCGAGGCTTCATTATCTTCTCCATGAGTTTCTCGGTGGTATTCAGCATGCACAGTGGTTTGTAGGGCGAAGGGGAATTCGGATCTCCTTATACTTTGCTGATCAGGACTAATCTTTGGACTTTCCACTGTTTGTGGAATATTCCAGCTCCCAGACAGCAGTTCATAATGTTGAGCAGCATCTGTTGGCAAATGCGTGCTATAATTTTCAGAACTTCCGCTGGGATTCCGCTAGGTCCTGGCGCTTTCTTGTTCTCGAGAGAGGTCGCGGCTGTGACTAACTCCTCCACGCTGAAGTGTGGTATCTCTTTCAGAGGGGTTCTGTAACGATCCTTTTCTCTTACTGGATGTGTCGGGAAGAGTACGTCGACGACGTGCCTCATAGCTTCCGCTCCCATTGATCCATTCGCTGAGAGGGCCCCTAGTTTTCGGGTTACAATTTTGTAACCCAAGCCCCAAGATTCATTGTCCACTTCCTGGCGCAAGTTTCCCCAGCTCTGGCGTTTACTTTTCTTAGTAGGCTCGCCAAGTTCTTTCTTGGCCAACTTGTACTTCTTAGCGCCTCTTCCCTTCTTCCCAGTCGCCGTTCGCCTGCGCTTGATGCATTCTCTTCGCAGATTAGTAATTTCATCATTCCACCAATAGGCCGATATTCTATTGTTGTGCCCATTCTTCCGAGGCATCGAGGCTTTCCTTTGATGTTAAAAAGTATATACTGGTGGTCCCTTCTCGTAAAGTCCTCTAGGACCTCCCAGTTTTCCATAAGGGAGGCTATTCCCTCCGAGGCTAGGGTGATGTCCGGGATCGTGCCTACGTTTCCTGCTCGTCTAAATATTGGCGTTTTGCCGGTATTCATGACCAGCAGACCTCGTCTTGCAGCCATCTCTAGTATTTGCTTTCTCCGCGAGTCTGATTTCGGCATTTCCCATTCTACCGCTTTAGCGTTTAACTCTTCTGCCGTTATCACTCCTCCCTCTGTTTCTTGGATAAGGTCTTCCAACAGAACCAGTTTTCCTTGGAATTTCTGAATGCTCACATTAGGCGTGAGATAACAGCTCATGTGCGTGATAACTTTACTCCTGACCCAGACGTATCCATCTCCAGAACCATGGTTTTCGATCGAAACTGTCCCTTGGTTTCGTATCAAGATGGCTGCTGTTCCAAGGTTATTCGAAAACCATGTTGTGGTGTGCCTATCTGTGTACTGCTCGCTGATAATTAGCGAATCGGCCTTCCAATCTAGAACTAAGTGTTCCAGAAGATCATTTGCTAATTTACTCCTATGCATATTAGCCTGTATGACTCTGCTCATTATTGGGCGCGTTTAACTTTGTCGAGTGCCTGTCTAAAGACTGTACACCCTCCCGACCTAGGTATGTGGTTGAGATTCCCCGGTTCAGGCTGCTTACTGTTGCAGAGCACACAGTAAATTTCGGAAATGCAAGCTTTTGTCTGATGTCCACCCATGCCACATTGGTAACAAAGGCTGCTGCGGTCCGGCCCTTTACTATCTCTTGATTGGTGTCCATACCCTAGACACCTGTAGCATCGGTCGACGTGTGCTCTCCTTCTCATCTTGCTGTTTATCTATCCCACTTTCATTCGGGCAGTTTCCAGCAGTTGGTTTGCAGCTTCCTCGCTGAGCTCGACAATAGCCAGGACCTGCTCTCTCCTGTTGGGCATAGGAACCGAGACCTTTGCATCTTCTACTTTGTTGCCGAGATCTCTCTTCAGTGCTATCTCAACATCCTCCTTGGTTGTGACACAGTCGAGATCTAGGAGCTATAGTGTAACTTTAGGAACCAGATTCTTCATTGTTCCCACGTCTACTAAGTGTTTTTGCAGAGCCTCCCCGAAGCATTCTTTGTCTCCTTCTCGAGTTTAATCAGGACGTCTCCGTTTCGTGTACGGCGGATCGACCTAATGCGGGTTTGGATTTCTGCAGGCTTTATCTTGGCCCTGATTTCTCCCAAAATCTTCGCGTATGTCTTTCCCTGCGCCGGCTTTATTAGAACCGCTTCCAGGCGCTGTTTCCTGTCAGGTTTCCGGTGTGACTTCTTATTGATAGCCATGACATTTGTCCTCCTTTGGTTGGCCTGCCCCTCGGCATGCTGCAGTTTTCCCGTTCTTTAAGGCTTCTTCTTCCTTGCCACCTCCGTCCATGCAGTTGGTGACACAAGATAATTTTTTCTCTTTCCAATTGGAGTTGCACCCTGATTTTCCGCTGGGGTTGAGGCTATTCTTTTTTTGCTACTGCGCCTCGGAGTACTGAGGTTTCTTTGAGACTGTTTCCCCGCCAGGATCAAAACACTTGCTTGCACTTTCTTCGTCTGTTCCATCGCGATCTGGATAACCTCCATCGCTTCTTTCAGCTTCGGAACTCTTGTTTTAATGTCAGTATTGGCATAGTAGAGTTTTTTATATACGATATGTTTTAAATCAAATCAAAAACGGCGTTAGTAAAAAGAGTTCAACTTAATACTGAATACAATTGCCAATGGGTGATTTCGAGTAATTTATTTGAATTGCTGAATAAATACTCGAAGAAATCGATTTTAAAATGATAGTGAGAGGGTGCTTACCTGATAGTTAGTGGTATTTTATTCCATAGACGTGTCCCTTTAACTATAAATGATTTTTGGGGTTCACATGTTCTGTCCTTTGGTATTTTTAAAGCTAAGTTCCTCTCACGAAGCCTGACACGATTAGGATGTTTTTTGTCAACAAAAGTAAAATATTCAGGTTAATACTGAGGAGTTTCATTTCTAGATATTGTAAAGTGCAACTTGCCCATAAAATATTGTCTTCTTTTAGACAAGGGCAAGAACCAAGCTCTCTCCCGGTGTAGAGGTACTTTTGTTTAAACTGTATATACAACGAATACATGCATTTAATGCGCGTTTTAGCTTCCCATTCAGATCATCTGTTAGATCACCGCAAACAATGCATCCGTTATCAAAGGGTGGGAGACAGAGCACGGTTGAGTGCCTGGAAAGTCAATTTATTTTCATTGGCTGTAAGTTTCTATGTAACTTCCTGAAGCTCTTGAATTTCAGAGACTTCGTATGCAACAGTCCTCTCGACCGTAGTGATGTGGCGAGAGTTTTGGATTGTAATGTCCTTCATGCTGTTAATTGAAGTATCTAATTTGCTCTGAAACTTCTCAAGTAAGGCTGTCATATGCTTAAGGGACGCCTCTTGAACTTCAGTTACTGTTTTTATTATGGCCTCATTGACGCCGGGCTTCAGATTTGATGTGGACTTTTCTGGCCTGTTGCCGTTACCGTCAGCAGTCTCCGTTGTTTCAAATGTAGACGAATTTTTTCTTTCTCGTTGAGCGTTTTCATTTAACGCCAAAATTGAGCATGTTTCGCAAAGCCACTTCTTAAGGACCTCTTTCACCTTCTCACCTTCCTTCCTGCATCTATTGGGCACTAAAATGCTACATTTTCCGGATGATAACAGACCAGGGGTCCCTCTCATAATCTCAATACTGCAGATGCCACACGCCACCATGATAGTGGGCGTCAATTCAAAACTCACGCGAACAAAAAGTTCACGAATTTTGGTTTTCTGACAGTAATCGTTCAAACCAATTTGATAATTTAGAGCACCACTCTTTTAGTTTATTTCTGACAAAAAAATGTATACAAACCTCGCTCGATTATAAAAACTGACCGGTAAAAATACAAGAGCCTGTTAAATCACGTCACCAGTCACGTCTAGTACCGCAACTATCACGGTTAGAGTCTACTGAACATTATGTACATTGATTTAAATTCAGCCGGGAAAAGATGTTATTGTTCGCGTGGTAACTACAAAAACCAAAAATGGAAATTTTAAGCGTGGAATCTTGAAAATTTCTGAAATTTAAGTCGACAGGAAAGAAAGTGGAAGACTTGCTATTTCATAGGCCAATACGATGAGATTCGCAGTGGTGCTGAGTCAAAATTTCAAAGTTACCGCATGGTTACCAACACGAAAAAAATATTCCAAATTATAGAGGGACTTCTATCTTTAACCTGCTTTGTATATCAGAAGGAAGGACAGAATATATAACTTATATTGAATTCATATTTTTATAATAATTATAATTGCACACATTATATATTAAATACATGTTTTTAAACATGGGATAAGGCATTATATTGTATTGTAAGACCTGTAATAGTTATTCTTGTCTCTAATGAGCCGAAAGGTGAGGTTTTTGGGAAGTTGATTTTTAAATTGTGAATCAATTTATTGCTTATTCTGCAAAAATTATTTAGGATAAAATGGATTTCTTTTTAATCTTAATTTATAAGAATTTAAATAGAGACACTAAACTCATAATTCTTTCCAATCTGTAGGGTTTGCTTATGAATTAAATTATTAAGATTTCTTTAAATTCAGTATACACATTTTACTCAATTTTCTTGTAAGAAGTCTTATTTTTATGTAAATTTTTTGCAAAAAGAATGTCTTGAATTTTAGAAATTTATTTAGAAATGCATTTAATATTTTAGATTGTTTTCTTTTCCTATTTGGAAAATTTAATAATCTGTATGGATTGGCTTCAGAATCACCCACAAAACTTAGATCTGGGCATAATGTTTTTTAAAAATGTCATCCTGGTACATATCAAAATATAAGGTTACTAATAGGATGTACATAATTTTATAATGTATAAATCACCCATATATATAAATGTGCATATTCTTATTATGTACCATTGAATACTAATATTTTTTATCTAATACATTATTTGATTAAAAAATCTTTTTAATTTATCTTTTATTTTCAGTGAAAATATTGTTTACATAAAAAATTGAAAAATAGATAAATACAACATTTATTCATAATTTTTATTTTCATTTTATATGGACTCTTATTATTATTCTTTCAAAACATTTTTCTGTTACTTGTCTTAGAACATTTTCTCACTTTCTTTTTGATAATGAGATGTGGTCGGGTAGGGGGGGGGGCGGGTGATTATAGAATATATTTTCAAATTTTAATTAAAAACTCTTACTAAATATTTATTACAATAAGCACACTGTTAGGATGTTTTTATAAGTGTTTTTCAGATTTTTAAGAATTGTTTATATTTAGCACTCTTTAGTATTAATAATTGTTATCATAATTGTTTGTTCATGATATCTCTTTTTAATGTAAATGAAATTTAAAATTGTAAAGAATACGAATCTTTTAAACTGCACTTTTCTTGAATGTCATTGAAATTTTCGTTTAACATATGTTCCTTTTACAACTGGTCGGTTATGGGTCGTATTGATTCGCTCGTAAAAATTGAGTCCCTGTTTCCATAATGGGGGTAAAACTATGTGAAAAAATTCGCCTCGATTTAATTCTTTCTCTAGCTGTATCTCCTTCTTTCTGAGAGTTTTTCTTTTTCTAAACTCAACGTTAGT
>JAABKJ010010668.1:0-10915 GCA_011634705.1 Andricus grossulariae
CATATATATATATATATATATATATATATATAGAGAGAGAGAGAGAGAGAGAGAGACTGTAAGAGAGAAGAAGACTGTAACCAACTATCTTACGGTCGTAAGACGTGGTTACGGCAGTTTTTCAGATTAGCATCCGCCCTCGGCGAAATCCCGCAATTCTCCTTATGACAAACTTTAATTATATATATTAGGGTGATTTTTGTATTGGCTTTTTTTTAATTCAACTTGGCATCCCTACAAATTCATTTTTGGCGCGTATGAATTGTCTTCTTTACAATTCAATATTGCTCTCTGACTTTTTCCCGATTTTCACAATGACATTGAGAGGTGCCTTCAGGTCATTTTCTTTAATAAAATGTTGATTCAATAAAATTTTCTCTATTTCTTTTTTGTGAAACAGTGTCAATTTATTCATTGCTGTCGAAAAATTAGTCAAGTGGTTTAATAACTGTTTCTATTATTACTTTAATGTAATTCAAGGTCATTTAGTAAAAAATAGCCGTTCAAAATGTTTTTATTTGTCATGGTATTTTTTTTTTAATTTCGCATTAAATGAAAAATAGAAAACGACAAGAACAGTAGAATACCAAAGCCTCATTAAAATATGATTCAGGTTGCTTGTTAAATTGTAATTACGAAGAATTAATTTTCATAAGTGCGTAAGAAGAGAAAATGATTTACCTTTTAGAAAAGGAAGAGGAAAACTTAGTTGGCGATAAACTACCATCTAATAGGCAAGTGTTAGCACTATTTTTTTCACTATCACAATGTTACTAAGCTACACATTAATGCTAACATCATTGCAGCTCTTAGCGGCTTAACCGCATGTTGGAAAACTGTGAATATTCCAATGCAGTCAATTCGATCTCAAGAAAGAAAATTAAAAACATTGTATGACAATCGCATGTCTTAAAAAAATTGAAATCATCTAACATCAAAACAAGGTATCCTCGAGAATGAATTCCTTGAAAATTCAAATAGATTATTTGATATAGCCCACACAAACATCTCAACAGTATTAGAAGTGAATGATAGACAATTTTTCTTAAATCAAAGAGAAGAAGGACGAAAGGGTAGTTTGCCAACTATCATCGACGTAAATTTCTTGAAAAATTTTCTGAATGTTGAAGAAATAATAGAAGCAGAGTGCCCTGAAAATGATGTGATGAATGGAAAGAATAATCAAAGGATGAAAACTGATGAAGAGGATGAAGATGAAGAGGACAAGGAAGAGGGAGACAACGAATATAATTGGGAGATGGAATTTCAAGACGTCAAAAATCCTATAAATGAGAAGAAAATGGACATAATGTGCTCCGAACTGACACCTGCCTTATATCGTGCTAAGTTGAACGATAGGAAGACAACGTACACAATTGCTGCAATTACCACTGCTTTGGGATTAGATGCAAGCAAGTACAACATATCTGATTCAGCAATTAGTCAAAGTCGAATACTCTTTCGTTCGAAAATCGCCTAAAAAATTCGTAAACAGCTTCAAGTAGCTTCCTCATTTGTAGTTCATTGGGACGCAAAATTGCTTCTTGATTTAACAGGAAAAAATTGTATAGACAGACTACCAGGTTTGGTTTCCGAAGTAGGGACTCAGCAACTGCTCACTGTTCCAAAATTGCAAAGTAGTACAGGAGAAGCACAAGCAACAGCAGTGGCTGGTCTTCTTATGAATTGGAATAGCCATGACAAAGTAAAAGCCATGTGTTTCGATATAACAGCTTCTACTACTGGTAAATCCAAATTCAATTGTTCTTCCATTTCTTTGATTTGTTAAATTAACCCGAATCCGCCCACGGGGTCATATCTTGTACGGCGAGCAGTGGTGCATGAAGAACGACTTATCCTGGTCTTTCACATTTAAATCATGCGCAAAACCGTTGTATACTATTCAGGGAGGTTACCCAAATAATTTTAAGCTACTGTTTAATGCAATTTGGCAACCTTGAGCTGCGGAGGGTATCTCCCATGTCAGATTTTGCTTGTGGAAACAAAATTTTGGGCGGATCTGGGTTAAACAGGATTCAAAACAATTCAGTACTTATAACTTGTTTTATATTATTTTTTAATAAAGGCCGCTTCAATGGAGCTTGTCTTATTTTAGAACATATTTTAGAGAAAAATTGGTTGCACCTGACTTGTCGAAATCATATCTTTTAGTTAGTACTGCGAAGTGCATTTAAAGTCTCTTTTCCAATAACGTCTGGGCCAGATGCTTTGCTTTTCGAGAGATTTGAAAATTCTTGGTGCGAAATCGATCATTCCTTCTTCATACCTGGGATAAATGATGAAGTAGTTGCTGGAGCCGTGAAGGAATTTAAAGAAGAGATACTCAAATGCATAAAAGAGCAACTCAAAGTAAATTTTTATGTCTGAATATCAATTCAGTTTAACAGCTAAAGAAACGAAAGGCCTCCGTGACGTATCGGTTTTCATCTTTCGAATCTGTCTAAAAGTTTGGTTCACAGCTCCTTCAGTCACATCAGCTCCAAACAGTGACCTTAAATTCTTGAAGCAGTTGCTTCAGTACAAAGAAGTCAATCCTGCAATCTCAAAAGCTACACTATCGAAGTTTCACAATAATTTATGGTACCTGAGTGAAGAGCTTGTTGCACTAGCTTAGTTCAACAAAGAAGTTTCTACAGTCATTGATAACCGAGTTATCAATAATCGAAATAGGGGGGGGGGGCTAGCGCGATTTTTCTACAATTATAACATTTTTTCAAATTCACCGTAGCCACTTGTCATAATTTCAAATGCGCCACTACTTAGAAATTTTGCGCTAGCTAATTAACAATTATAGCATTGGGGGAGGGGGGGCAGTGTGACGCAGTTGTTAAATCTTCGACAGTTATATGGAATCTAAAATTGCGGATATGGAGCCATTCGTCTTCAAATGCGCTCATATGCGCCAGAAAAATGTTTTGCAAACTTTGAAAACTGTCCACGATACGAAGCTTTCAACACTTTATAAAGTGATGACCATGTGATGACCAACAAGATAAAAGTTTTTAACCCGCAGTGATGAAGGGACTGTCGTATGGGGTTTCACATGCGCTCATATGCGCCTTAAAAAATGTCTGCATATCTTGAAAATTGCGAAAGATATGGAGGTCATAACATTTAGAAAAGTCATGAGCACCAAAATAAAAAGTTTTTAATCCGAAGTGATGAAGGGACTATCGTATGGGTTTTCAATTGCGCACATACGCGCTGTACAAAATTTCTGCATATAATAATGTAGAAAAGTTCATATTTCGGACAAAATCGAGTGCGGAGCACGAGATACGTGATGAGAAAGTGTTTTTTAAGGCCGAAGGAGCTTTGACAAAAGAGAATTCATAATCACGAAATTACAGTTGTCGATATTTTGACCATTAATTTTAAAGGTCTGTGTACAAATGTGGGGGCAATACAATGGCCGAGCTTTAAAAGTGAGAATGCTTTTTGATTTTTTCAAGATTTAAATCAAATTTTGTAATTTGACCCCACACTTTAAAAAAAGTATGTCAAAAAAGTAACGAGAGGCATATGCACAGTATACACAATTCTGGTTTTTCCATTTTGAAACAGAACTTGCGTTAGGTTCAAGACTGTAGCCAGAAAAAAAGTCCAGGTGGAGGATTCGCTGAGCAGACTCGTGCACACTAAGCCAAGTATATGTATATTATGTATATGTTTCCAGAATTTCGGGCTGGAAAAATTAAAGTCTGTTGATCTCCACCCACCTGGTTACAGCCTTGTTGTTGGATGTGACACAGTACAAATATTTTATTCTTTTTATGTCAATAAAGCTGAGCATGTTACAAAATCGCGTTTTTTTATTCAACTTTTCTACTTCTCACGTTTCCCATTCCGGTAACCTTCTCTTGAAGAATATAGCCTTAAATAAATTCATGTACTTTCACAAAGCAGTTGGTATTTTTTCACGATCAAATTTCTAAATATATCAAGTAATGCGATATATTTAAAGAGTAGCAGGAATTTCGCTTTAAAATAATGAGTATAAATGAATTGTTTCTTAAATTTTACCCAGTACTTTATAATAATCAAATTTTTTGTTAATAAAATAACAACACCTAACAAATTATTTTTGGAATTCAAATAAAGCAAACTAAAATCAATCGCGTGTAGTATTCCCCTTTGTGGGGAAAATAATTTTGAATAAAAAATTCGAATAACACTTATCTTTAACTTTATTTGTTTTTATTGTTATATAAATATAATTTTCCTAAGATTCTTAAGCAAATTCAAAAATATTTTATTTTGCAAAGAAATTTCAACAAAAACGTTCATTTTTAATCAATAAGGATGAGTTCAAACTGAAAAGTGTTAGGGCTTTGAAACTGTTACTAAAAATTACGAAATTTCGAAATTTGACTCAAATTTTAAAAATGTTATTAATTTAGTAGATTTCCATGAAAGTAGGTACGATAGGGAGGTTTTCGGGGCACAGAGCACGAATTTGAGGATAAAATTAAAAAATTCATATAAATTTACTCAATTGAATTCTTTTCAATTAATTTGGTAAATTTAGATGGAACTCAGTAGGAGAGGAGTTATCGGGGAACAGAACACAAATTCGTGGTCAAAATTGAAAACCTTCACTCAAATGTTGAAAGTTTTATTAATTTGGTAGATTTGCATGAAACTCAGTACGAGGGGAGTTTTCGGGACACAGACAAGTAATTTGGACTCAAAATTCAGAAAGTCAAAAAAACAGGCTTGAATTTTTCAAATTTTATAAGAATTAGTGGATTTCCATGAAAATCAGATGAAGGGTATTTTTTAGGTGAGAGAATACGAATTTTAGGTCAACATTTAAAAATTTGACCAAATTTTGAAAATGTTATTACATTTTTATATTTCTGTGATAGGTACGACGGAGTTTTTCGAGTTTCAGAATTCAAATTTGGGGTAAAAATTCGTATTTTGAGACTCCGAAAACTCACTCTTGATGTAATTCACGGAAATCATATCCGTGAGTGGCATGGAACTTTACTGCGAATCCTTAAGGCCATGTGATACTTAGAAAATTATAGATTTTAGCAGTGTTAGGTTCCCCCGGCTTTTTTTCTACAATAATAAAGATTTTGCCTTAAAATTTTGGGGAATGATAGCGAACATGCTAACGGACGTCCCCAAACTTTTCTGTTGTGGAATAATTTAAAAAAATTTCATTTTGCTGAATTTGATTAATATGTGTATATTTTGAGGTACAACAGAGACCGACATTACCGGAATGACAGATACCTCAAAAGCGAATCCTAACCTCCAAGTAGTGCACAAAGAAAATTTTTATTTAGCAGAATAAATTTTTTTTGCTATTATCCATCAAAAAAAGAGTTCGGGGACGTCTATTGTTCTAGTTCATAGCATCGCCAAATACAGTTTTAAAAATTTTTAATTTTTGTGGACAAAAACCCAGGGGAACTGAACCCGATTTACCACATGACGAAGTATCACATGCCCTTAAGTGTGATCGCAAAGTGAACTTTCAACCTCACGATTCTATTGGACGATCGCTAGGATTCGTTCCACACGTTCTCGAAGCCAATAAGACTCATATTTCTGATTTACCTGTGGCTATTCTCAAAGTGAATGCTCCACGACTTGAGTGAAATATCACTATTGGAGCTTAAATAAATAATCGCAAAGTGCACACGATTCATGAATTCTTTCCTGTTGTACTACCAGGATATAAAATCGGTGAAGTGCCGTCACACGTCATTTACTGGGTTTCCAGACGGACAGAAAGGATAGGCTTGCCAGATATGCTAATCGCTTCGATCATTGCAATATAACCAATGTCAAGTTATTCCTCATTTCACAGTACTATCCATATGGTAATTTAAATCTGGACTTTGGTCATAATCAGTTTGCACTACTGTATGAGATGTATGCAAACTTTCAGGCAGCCTACTATGGTAAAGAGTCGGTACCAATGTTGAAAAAAAGTGATTTCAAAGAATATGCTCCTCTCAGTGTCATTGATTGCTCAAAACAAAATTTGTTTCTCAAACAGACCTCCGTGGACGTTCGTTTGGAATTTGAATCTGCAGAAAATTTTCCGGCTGAAATTGTAGCCTTATGTCTAAGTATACATGACTGTATGATTCAGTACCAACCCCTTAGTGGTAGCGTGAAGAAGTTGATTCAAGATAATAGTGGTGCGGGTTATGACAGAAGTGGAGGTGATGTTAGTGGTGGTGGGGAGAAAAGGTATAAAATAGAGATGATTTCAGCAATAGAGATCAGTTTTCATCGATATGGAGTTCATTGTAGACGCACAAGGCTTCAAGAAGCCCATTAACCAGTTCGTCTTCAAGAAGTTGGCTATAAATCCTCTTCAGGAAGACGCTCAACCTGTAATCTACCTGTTTGAAGCACCATACTACTGTGACTCGCTGCCTGCTAAATACAAGATTGAAAATTTATGGTTGACGCGCAATTACCACGGCTTGGAATGGACCTCCGGTGACATACCCTATGAAGAAGTGAGGCTGATAATTCGAGATACACTAGGTGGCGCTAGTGCAGTTTACGTTAAAGGATTGAAAAAGAAAAAATGGTTGGACCAGTACGTGCAAAATGTGAATGATCTGGAAGATCTGGGCTGCCCTCCGTTGAAAAATTGTGCAGAACAGTTTTAAAAAGATGCAATCACCACCTTCAATGCTGGAATGCAAATCGTGCAGTTCGAAATGCTCTAGGACTCAAGACCTGGTTCTTGACTCCTCGGGATCAGCCAACTATCAGGCATTACGCTGAAAGTAAAATCGACTACAATGATAATGATGAATATATGAGTGAAAGTAAAACCGACTAAAATGATGATGATGATGAAGATATGACTAAAAGTAAAACCGTCTACGATGATGATGAAGATATGACTGAAATCGTTAATACTTTAGATACTTTCTTGAGCAACACAACGCTCAAAGACTTTCATAAACATTGTGAATTTATGTTTTAACTGAGTTTACCCTAATCATATTGTAAGTTAAGATTTTCTCTTGTAATTAGGCTTAGTCTTTTTCTTGAATAAACCAAATAGTTAATTTAACATTGAGTTAAGATTTATTTAGAACCATTCAGTTAGTTAAGGATTGAATATTACGTTACGTTAGCGTTAAATATTACAACCATCGTTGAGTAGAACTCTAAATCCAAATATCGTGTACTGTCAGTGGTGAACGATCACAAGCGTCGTTGGGCTGCATTTATAACGTTGGAAGATTTGAGACCATGAATTTTAAATATGTATCATAATAGGTGGAAGTGAAAACTTTCGATTGATATTTCCCGCAAAAGCGTTAAAGATTACATTCAATATCGATGTTTCTAAAAATGTAATGCAGGCAACAGCTCCGCGTGTAACGAACCTTATAGAAACTTTGATAGATCTTTCTAGAACGTAATTAGAGTAGGGCTAATGGGGAATAAAAGGAGCATCAGGTTTCAGTAGCTTCGGTCTATTGTCGAGCACAGTGCAGAGCTAGCCATCTAGTAAAAGTGAAAACAGTCAAAGTGAAAAATGCCTTTGGAGAAGATGGACCTCAAAGGTATTAACGCAGTTGGCCACATGGATGGAGTTTTGCCTATAAGACCGCTTTTAGCTCTTACCCTGAAGAAGAAATATGCTATTTCAAAAATTTGTAAAGTACACACGAAATATGGTACAAAAATTGTGGCTGAGTTGGAAAACCAGCATGCAGTCTTCTTGCCAGGCTGCAAAATGTTTGTGAACAATAAATAAAGTATTCAAAGATAAAAAAAACTGCGTATTTATTTAACCGTGTTTGCCTCAATTAAGTTTGAACGCTTTAGTATTATTCAGATTCAACTTAGATTATATTATGGGTCTCTAGGCTCGCGTGATTGCTCTTTGAACACGCGTTACCGCGCCCTTTCGTCGATTTCTTATTCTTCAATGCTGTCGCGCGCGATTATCGACTTGTCTTTGTCCGCTACTTGCGAGTGACTCGATCTTTCGGAAATCGCAATGAGCCTTTGTCACTTCTCTCGGTCGCTTTAGATTGACCATGAAGTTCTGCGGATTCTATTAATTCGGCTTCGTCTAATTTCGCGTGTAATTCGACTAACTTCTTTTCTCGCTCGGCTTCCGCCAGTGCGGCTTCGCGTTGCAGGTCAGCTTGCTATTGCCTTATTTTCGCAATTTCTTCCTGTCGTCACATCTCGATTCCCAGTTGTCGTCTCACAATGCCATAAGAGCCGGTGGAAATTTTTTAGTTTGCCGATGGTGATTTCGAAATACGTTACATCCACTTCTCAGATTTATTTCGCAACACGGCTGAAACATGCGTAGCACATGGTACTAACCTTTATTGCTGAACCTGCTGATCATAGCGCGAGGGAGCATTTCCTTTGTTCTCTCTAGCGATGCATCGAGTCTTGTCGAGGTCGCTGGATAGGTTCACCCCTGTAGGTCCAGTGTTTTCGCCTAGCTGCGACCCTGAAGTTTCGGCATCCGACGATAACGGCACCTTTTCCCCTTCTGCCTGACTCTCCGTAAGATCCTGTCCGTTCATCTTTGTGTTGGTAGTTACGTCTCTCACTCCCACTACACTGTCCTCACCACGTCATAGTCACTGAACTGTTTCTGTCACTGCCTTATTCACTGCACTGTTTTTGTCATTGTCTTAGACACTCCACTGTATCTGTCACTCTCTTACTCACTGCACTATGCACTGCGCTTTGTCTACCGACGCTTGGCTTCGGCTTTGATGTAGCGTCACCAACGTTCCTGTCTCTCACTTCAAACTGTTTTATGCGGTGTACGCGGAGTCACACACGTGATGTCTTCACATATGCCGCGAGCACGTACGCAAAGTATCCACCGCTATAAGATCCAGCTCGACGGACCAATGTTTGGGGTTGTTTGATGAGAATTTGATTGAGCCTTAAATGACGCTGACACGCATTGGGTTAGAACTTTGGTTTACTTGACCACTATTGCATGTTACAAACACAGAGAAATTAAATTCTAATGCGAAGATTCTAAATACACAGAAACTATTGAATATAATGAAATATGGGGAAAAATTGTATTACGCCGATAAGCGGAGAAATAAGTCTGCCGGTTTCGTCTTTTTCCTAGCCTGTCTCGAAAGGCACTGACTAAGTCAAAGCGCCTTCCAGATCACAGAGTCTCTTTTTCCCTCTGCCACCCTTTTACTGCTATCTTTAAGGCCTAAAAAGTCGTGTATAGATCGAAGATATAGTTAACTATTTAGCGTTGCTCCAGCAATGACTAATCTGACTTTAAAATCTACGTACATAAAGCTTTAAACCTAATTTAGTTTGTATAAATAATTTGCGTCCGTCACAATACTTACTGGTCCGCGTGGAGAGCTTTCCTTAGTGGATGTCTTTGGAATAAATAGTAGACGTTACAATGAGATAACACAGTCACACTAAATAATAAAAGTGACGTAACCACTGAATCAGACCACCATACCTATATGTTTTTGGGGTCGCCGAATCCGGATCTGGTGTCGAATTGTCTCAATTACTTCATGTTTTTGAGAAAATTAACCTTTTTGGCCATTTCCTAAAAACAACATGGGGTGCAAATCTGAAGTTCTAAAAACTTTTAGTACGGCTCAAATCAACAATTGAATCCTTTATTTAAAGGTGATTACATTGACAAAATCACGTCCCTCGCCTATCTAGAGCCCTGATAATTTTTTGATGGGCGCCTCTTTTTACCACACGGGTGCCATGGTGAGCGCGTTTCTACATCTTTAGATTCGTACTCTATGTTGTTTTTGGAAATTGTCAAAAAGTATAATTTTCTCAAAAACCTGAGGCAATGGAGCGAATCTGACATCAGAATCGGATTCAGCGACCCCAAAAACATATAGGTATCATGGTCTGGTTCAGTGGCCATACCACTTTTATTTTTGTGTGTGGCAGAGTTATATTAGTCAGTTTGTTTTTTGATTGAGATTTAAAAGAAATCCATTTGATCATGAATAATTTTTGCAGAATGAGCAAAAACTGATTCACAATCAAAAAATAAACTTCCAATCTGTTGATTTCTTCAAATTTTGCCAAATAAAAGTATAATTTCAGTTTTCGAAGTGATCCTCTTAATAATAATTAAAATAATGTTGTTAACTATATTTGCAATGTTTACATTGTAATTTAAACAATTGCTATAAATTTTGAGTAGTGTTTTCCTAAGTGTGCGAAGGATAAAAGAAAACACGTAAACGTTGGATTTTTCAAAAGGAAACAAATACAGGGAGTTCACCTTTTTCTACAAAATAAAAGAGGATTATATATTTTTTAAATTTGTGAAATTCATTTTTCTATCATGAAAAAAAAATCAGAAAAAGAGAGAATTCATGGAGATGTTATTTATAAAGAGAGAAGGAAACAAGGCTATTTATTTAAAAAGGGACCTCTCAAGATATAACAAAGTATGGGATAGAGTAATTAACTGGTTAAAGTAATTTTCTTTGAATAGATAGCAAAAAGAATTATTTTTTTATTAAACAATTAATTTCTCAATAAATGTATTTGATAACATTAAACTTAATCAATTTTTTAAATAATACTGATTTAAATATTTTCTTTACAGGTATATTAATTTTTTTCATACCTTTACTTTTTTCTTTATAAATAATCCCTGATGAGGAGGTCTAAATTGGACTCGAAACATGTTGGTCCCCTCGTAGTATAAAAAGGACGGAGGAAGGAAAAAGTGAGAACTTGGTTTCTGATTGACTTTCTCCCTTTTTCTCCCTCTTTTTTCATTGTGTTATTCTTCACTCTAATGAGCCGAAAAGTGAGGTTGTTCGGAAGTATATTACATTCTCATCCAGAGAAGGTATTAGATTAGTGTAAAATTTGAACCCCCCCCCCCCCGTTTTTT
>JAABKJ010010669.1:0-10915 GCA_011634705.1 Andricus grossulariae
TATATATATATATATATATATATATATAAAGAGAGAGACAGAGAGAGAAATACTGAAAAAGATATATCAGGGTGTCCGCAAAACTTAATTTTCAAAGTTCCCAAATTTTTCACTGGCCATTTTTTCATTTTTCCTGGAAACTAATATTTAAATAACCAAATCTTCATATTGTGACATTTTTAGCATAGCATTTTTTGTACACGGCATAAAGCACTTTTTGATTAAAATTTAAAAATTTCAAATTTATTATTCTCTACAATTATTTGAAGTGCCTTTTGTAGAAATTCCTCAACTTTTGCTAGATTTTTCAAAATCCCTGGCTTTGGCCTGACTTTTCCAGACTTTTACCGTTTTCCATTTTTATGACTCGTTTTACTAAATGATACGTAGCATAAGGTATTTTATGATTTTCCAAAATTCCTAATTTTAACAAATGTCGAAAAGTCTACATTAGTCATTTCTACATTAAAGTTGTCTCTAAGAAATTTTCATTAATAAGTAAAAAAAAAATAATTTTGACGTGAAATGAGCCTTCATTAACAAAATTAGTGTAATTTAATTGTATTTATTAGGGTGATTAATTTTATAAGTAAAAAAGAATTATTTGCGAATATGAATGATACGTACACTAGCCTAACGTAATTTTTGAGGTTTTCTCTGTGACTGATTTTAAGTTTTGAAACTCTTATTAATTTACAAAAAATAATAAAGAAAGCTTATGTTAAAAATATTCTGTTTTAATTTCATGAGTAATTTATTATATTATTATATTTCTTACACTATTAATTTTAATATATTCTGTATTTCAACATTCCTACAAGAGATATATTTTTTCGTTTGAACAAAGTTTATTCACAAGCAAATATAAATAACCTGAACATAAAAGTGAAAATTCTTTAGAAACACCCACATAAAAGCTATGAAAAATTCCTTTGAAGCTCAAGTGGTTTAACGATTGCTCCTTTATATTGAATGCTAGCAGAGTCGTACTTAATATAAAAACTGACTGACTTTAGTCACCCTTTAGTTGTTGATACAATATTATTGATAGATCATAAAAAATAAGTAAGACTGCGAAATAGAAAGTCAGAAATTGAGAGTAAGAGAGAGAGAGAGAGAGGTTAAGAAAAATAGAAATAAAAAGAGAGAAAGAGAGAGCCTTCTTGTTTCATTGAAAAGAATCCGGAAGAGGCTTGCGAAACTAATGAGCATATTGCTTTACCTCTTTTTTTGGTAACTCCTATTTTAATAATTCACTTTAAAACGAGACAAATCGGAACAAGAAGTCCATATCATGTGCCTTGCAATAGAATTTATCACTCCTCTCTCGTCGATTGCTAACAGCGTTCTACTTATGTTTCCACAGACTAGTAGAATTATACTACCAAGATGATAAAAAACCAAGGTCTGCTAAATTGACCGTTTTTCTTTGTCATTTATGAATGGAAAAATGGCTTCTAATTATTACAAAAAGTACATGCCTCGTTTCCAAGGTTTTTAAAAACTCTAAATATGTTTAAAGTTGGTGAAATGGTTGTAGAGAATTTTAATTTACATTATAATTAAAGCTCAGAATCTGCAACATGGTTGTAATAATTACAAGCCATTTCACCGATTTTTGCAATATTATTCAAACTACATAATTTTTAAACTTTTAAAGTGTAACCATTTAACGACCACGACAAACTAGGTCATTTTTTAATGATACTTGTTCTAATTTAGAATGAACTGTCTGACTAAAGCTAAAAATAAATAAAGAAATACTGAATATACCTAAATAAGTTCAGGAGTTAATGAATCTTAAAATAATTGTGGGAATCATTCGATATTGAAAATCCATGATTAAAATAATCTTTAACGCTATCATAAACTTGTGGAAGTAGCGCGCGTTCTATAAAATATAATTAATAATCATGAAATAAATATTAAAATAGCTACATTGGATATCATAAAATTTTCTTTTAATTTTAAGCGGCTTTCAGTAATCTGTCAGTTTTATTTGAATATACAATTTTATCCCAGCAAAAAATAAGAAGCGAAGAAAAAAATTATGTTAAGTTACAATAAGATAAGATGTTCTTAATCAAAAGAAATTCTGACATTCTGAGTTTTCCTGATGGCTTCCCTTTTCGACACTAATCCATTTTGAAACTGTTTTCTGAATTGAAAATTTGTCAACTTGTTTAATGTTAAATGTTTATGGTTTAGGCACATACAATTTTGAACATCTTCTTGAAATAGGTGTATCTTGAAGATTTTCAATTGAAGATCCCTCAATTTTCAATATGTATCATTTAAGATCATGTTGTTTTGAAAGTATTTTTGAACAGTTAAACTTTGAAGATTTGTAATGAGAAACTTTTGAATTTTAGAAATGCATCAATCGAAATGTTTAAATTTTCATGATTTTGGAGATTAAAACTCAATTTTGGAATTCCATATCTTCCAAATTGAAGAAACTTCGAACATAAATCATCAAAATTGCAGAACTTTTAATTATAAAATTGAACCTCGTAGATTTTTCTATGACATGTAAATTTTCAGAATTAAAAACTTCCTAATTTAAAAGATTTACAATTCATTGTTCTACAATTTTCAAGAGTGACATACAATTGAAAATTCTTTGATTTTAAAAATATGAAGTTGAAAATTATGCAATTATAAAGATTTAGATTTTAAAGGTCTATAATTTAGAATATTGTTCTTAGAATAGTTCAATTTTTAAGATAAATATACAAATTGAAATTCTTACATTCTAACGATTCGCGATTCAAAATTCTCTAATGTTTAAGATTTAAAATTAAAAACTTTCAAGATGTTTAAATACAATCTCTTAAATTTGGATGATTTCGAAAATTACAAGTCAAGTTATCAATTCTAAATCTTCTAAATTGAAGAAATTTCAAATGTAAATTATCAAAATTACAGTATTTTTAATCCCTAAACTTGAAATGTGCATATCTTTTTTTATTATATTTAAATTAAAAAAATTAAAAACTCTTAGTTTTAATATGTGCCATTCAGAATTCTACAAATTTGAAGAGCTACATACAATAGCAAATTTTTGTATTTTGAAATAATAGATTTGCAAGTTATGCAATTTTCAATATTTATATTTTAAAGGTTCAATTTTAAATATTTTTTCGAATAATCAAACTTTGAAGATTTACAACTGAAAACTCTTCAGTTTTAAAGATGTATAGATACCATTTCTTAAATTTGGATGATTTTGAACATCAAAAGTCAATTTTGTGATTCTAAAACTTTCAAATTCAGGAAATTTTAAATAAAATCATCAAAATTACAGCATTTTTAATTTCAAAGAAGATTCTTAAATGTGGATTATTTGGAAAATCAAAAGTCAAGTTTAGAATTCTAAACCTTCCAAATTTAAAAAAAAATCAAATATAAAGCATAAAAATTACAACATTTTTAATCGCAAAAATTAAAACTTGCATGATTTTTCATTCTACAACTTAAAACTTGCATAATTTCAACCGTCAATTTTCTTTATTAAAAAAATCTTCAATTTTAAAGATTTACAATTAAAAAATTCTACAATTTTGAAGATCTACAATTTAAAATTCTGGAATTTCGTAACTATAGAAATACAAATTATTCAATTCTCAATGTTTATTTTGAAGAATTACAGTTGAATATTCTTTAATTTTAAAGATTTGCAATTTCAAATTCGTCAATTTAAATATTTTCAATGGAAGACTCTTCAATATTTAATTTTATAATAGAAAATGCTGCAATTTTGAATGTTTTTAAGAATATGCAGTTCAATTTCGAATATTAAAAATGTCACTCAATTTTTAATATTTGAAATTGAAATTTATTCAATTTTATAGATTTGCAATTGAAAATTCTGTAATTGAGAACACTAGTTTTGAGAGTTGGACTTGTTCAGCTCACCTAATTTCTGTGGATTAGAATGGTTTAATAATTGTTATACTAATTATTCAAACAATAATTTCAATCGGTGATTTAAAATCTCACATATTTATATATATATAGCAACTGATTATCATCATTATCTTTCATTTAGGATGGTCCATTTGTGCCCCGTAGCACTGAGGTTGAAACCTATTGTACTATGCCTTTATTTTAAAAACCCCTGTTGAAACAGGGGTATGGGCCTGTGAAATTTTACTCTTTACTAAGCTATGCTAGAATCACTGTATAAATTCAATCACAACGAGTGATAACCCGTGGCTTCATTCAATTTTATTGGAAGTACTTTTGCCTGGACGTTTGGCTGGGGAAGAGGAAAACTGTAGAAAACCATCATCTCGAGTTCAGCCGGGTTTTCGACTGCCGAGTTTATAAGTAGAAATTCAATATTCGTATTGAAGGCTTTCCACAATCCTGGATACAAAGTTGCAGAAATACTTTAGAAATAAGTCACAACCGGCCGAGAATACGGAAATGATGGGAAGCTCGGTTGTCGGCAGCCTGCGTTCTTCTACTCCACCCGTTACGTAAGAGACTTTCCAGCTAGTCATCGAGTGCATGGTAGACGGTCGACTGACCAGACGTATAAAAGTATTTGATCGACCTTTCCTTCATTCTACTTTACTTTCTGCTTATATAGTCTATAACGCTGGAATTTTCAATCGTGATCACGCCATAAAATAATTTGATACTGGCAAAAGCGATTCTTGAATAAATATTTACACACTTTTAAACCTGATTTCTTTCATTACTAAGATCTTTCTTATTTATACAAATTCCCCATTTTTCGCTATTGTCGAATAACTTCCCCTTTCCTCCGTTTCTCTTTCGATATATGATAATTTAAAATACATTACTTGAATTACGCGGCAAATTCTTTGAAATTAGTGCACGTATGTATGTATGTATGTATTATTTATTATAATTAATTTTACTTTTTTTTGCATAAAAACTATAGTCCATTTAAAATAAAAACATTTTTTCCAGCTGGAAGCTTAAACATTTTAAAACATGTTTTAAATGTGAAAACCGACAACAGAAATTTTGGTCCAGTATACCTAATGGAATATTTAAAAAATATATAGTATTTTGAAAAGAAGTATTAGAAGGTGAACACTTTTTAAATGAAATGGACAAAGTTAAATAACTAATTGAAAAATGAAATATTTCAAGTTGATCAATTGCAAAGTTGAATGTTCTAACTCTAAAAATTTAAAGGTATACATTCAAAATTGGGCTACGTGAATTTTAAATCTGTTCGAGAATGCTAAGTGGTCTCAAATTCTATTTTTAAATCTCACAAATAAAAAATTTACAAAAGTTTATTCAACCGATTTCAAACTGAACTATTTAGAATTAAAATCAATCCTTGAAGCTAAAACATTTTTTTATGACTCTATACAAATTAAATATTTTTTGAAATGCAAAATATTTTAAGCACGTAAATTAGAACTATTTTTAATTTGAGTTTTAAGGCATTGAAGAGTGTAGATTTAAATTTGAATTCAAATTTTGAACTTTAGAATATAATTAGAACGATAATATAAGAAACATGTCAAACGTGTAAAAACTGTTTATTTGACAAATTTCATTTTTTGTCGGACCTTTTTATATTGCCGAAAATGGGTTTCCAAAGACTTAAGTATATTCGAAAAATAAATAAATAATGTCAAAAGTCATTAAAAAATCATTTAACATTATTTTAAAGTATAAAATTTCTCATAGAAAGATTGTTTCTTTTTTCCTAAATGTGAAAATAAATTTTAAATCCTTCCCCTATTTTACCTTTCGAGCTCCTTATTTCCATTGTGATCCCTGTCATTAATAAAACATACAAATTAAAAATAATCAATAATTAAGAAAGCAGTAATTTTGAAACCATGCATGTGGTAGCAATCTAATATTGCAAGCACTTCAATTTTGTAAAAATGAAAAATTATCGCAGAAATAATTTAGAGCAAAGTTAATTTGAAAGCTATCCTAATTAATAAAAAAAACTTCAAGTTTGAATTGGTTTAAAAATACGGCTTAGCGAAGCCGGCTAAGGATTTCTCCCACATTTTTCTCTCATCTCTTTAAATCTGACTTAGAAAAAATTGATCATCTTATGGCAAAAGAAGTACTGCTGAAAAAGGAGTAAAGTACACCAAAATTTAAAAATACGCCCTGTCCATGAAAAACTTTTTTGGGACAAAAGTGCTAGAAAAGTCTCATATTTATTTAGTAAAACTGTTACAAATCTAAATTAACCTTCCAAAGTAGTACAAAAACAGTCCTATCGTGAACAATTTTTTATGAAATTGGTCCAAAAACACTAGAAAAGATCCACTTCATTTTTCTCGCAATTGGTACACTGCCAACTTCATGTCCCAAAAAAGTTCCAAATCAGTCCCTCCGTGGAAAATAATTTTTGGAACAAAAGCACCAGAAAAACTCAACTTCATTTTTCTCGAAATTCGCACAATTCCATGTTCATGTCCTAAAAAGTTTAAAAACAGTCTTATTTTGAAAAATAATTTTTGGCACAAAAGAACTAAAAAAGTTTTATTTTATTGTTCTTAAAATGTGTATAATTTTAAGTTCATGCCACAAAAAAATGTGAAAAACAATCTTACAGTGAAAAAATATTGTTAGGACAAATTTAAAACAAAAGTTCCATTTTATTATTTTTCAAAATTCGTACAATTCAAAGTTCATGTCCCAAAAAAGTTAAAAAACAGTCCTTCCGTGAAAAATAATTTTTGGGACAAAATCATTAGAAAACTTTCATCTTATTTTTCTCGAAATTTATACCATTTTAAGTTCATGTCTGAAAAAATGTAAAATTTCCGTCCTGCCGTACAAAAATGTCCTTGAAACAAAGGCACTGGAAAAGTTCCACTTTGTTTTTTTGTCAAATTTATACGTTTCAAAGTTTATTTCTCAACAAAATTTTGAAAAGAGTCCTGGAGTGAAAAATTGTTGTTTGGATAATAGTACAAGAGAAGTCCCATTTTATTTTTTTCAATATTTGTACAATTCCAAGGTCATCTCAAAAAAGATTAAAAGCATTTTTGTCGTGAAAAATTATTTTTGAGACAAAAGTACTAGTAAAGTGTGATTCTTGAATAAATATTCAAAGAGTTTTAAAACTTATTTCTTTGATAATTAAAACATAAAAATTAAAAACAATCCGAAATTGAGAGTGTAGCAATTAAGGAACTTTTCATGTGTTGGCAATTTAATATTGAAAGAATTGCAATTTTTCAGAAATTTAAATTTAAAACAGAAATAATTCGGTGCGATCTTGATTTGAAATAAAAACAGTTTCAAGATTGAATTAGTTTAAAAATACGGCTTTCGAGAAGCCGATTACGGATTTTCCCAAATTTTTCTCTAATCTCTTTAAACCTGAATTAGCAACATTTTTGCCTTATTAGATTAAAAGTATTTTATTTTACTACTTACTGTGTTGTTTAATCATTTTCTACTGGTTTAAGCCTAAAAATTTAAAAACGAAGTAAAAAGCTACACCTGTTTTGAAGTCTTTGTCGGTGTAAATCTATTTTTCACACCAATTAACAAATGCTAATAAATTTTATTTCAATTCTTATCAACTTCTATTTAGGATATTATGTTTCCAATATTATGGTAATAACCGCAATTGCTTCGACTAGAATATAACTAATAATTTTTAAAAAACTTTTATTAATTCAAAGTATAAATAAGTATTATTGAAACTTTTTTCTAATTACTAAATTTTTTCCAAGCTTCAGATAATTATTGTAACAATTTTAGTCAAACGATACATATTTGGAAAAAATAATAAACCGTGAAACATTCAACTACTTATTTTCTTACACTTCAAGTTCCTTAGTAATCCGTGACGAACTTACTTGTACTCTTCAGGATTCTATCACAAAACTTTAATAACCTTTTGAAGATCGTGCTTTCCTCAATATTAATTATTTGACCATTACAATCTTTTATTTATGACTTTGATTACAAGAATTATTTTTGTCTTCAAAGACCAAAAGTTGAAAAAAATGAATGCAGCAAATCTACTCAACTTAATGATTGCGCTTATTATCATAATCTTTAAAACATAAATTCTCGAACAAAAAAAAACGGGTCATAAGCGTAATTTTCATTTGATTTATTAACTTGGAAATACTACTTTCAAGTCGCTTCAAATTTTTATAATTTGTATACTATTGAAATTTGTATAATTATTATGAAACAACCTGTAAGTATGTATATATTGTATGAAATACAAAAGAATATTCTTCTATAAGTGATTTCTCTCTAATTATCAAAAAGCTATTCAAGTGATGTTTATAAGTCTCGCAATTTCATCCTTAAAATCAATTTGTCAGAATCTGAAAGTTGAAAATCGTGACGTTATATAAAAATTGGAGCGAAAGAATCTGTTTGCATGCTCGTACATTTTATTATCGCATTACTTGCTTAACTGCACAAGAGCTCGAATTCGCGAGGAAAAACTGTCTGCCTTTTTATTTCCACTTTGACTCACTCTACTTTTTTTTGCGTGGTGGTACAAATTTACACTGAGTTATTATTGACGTTGCATAGGCTGATGAAAATAAACACAAATTATATGAAAATTTCAGTCTTTAAAATTGTCTATCCAGCATAATACAACTATTCACTGGAAAGCAAATCAACACGTTTACTGAAATTTCTAAGCACATTTTCTGATTATTAACCTTGAAAAATGGACGTGCGGTCTCAAAGACCGCACCATGCTTATGATATGGGGGTGCCTCCCCCCATTGGTGTAAAAGATCATTAATATTAACAGTAAATAAAATTATTGAATTTATTGCTTATTTCAATGTCACTTTATATACATGTATAAGTTAGATAACAAAAACTTTTTCACTTATTCAATTAGATATAAATACATATAGCGGTCTGTGGGACCTCAGGTCCATGTTAGTGCAAAAATTAAAACACTTTCATGCTTAAAATGTTATGAAATGTTAAGTCAGGAAAATCCGTCTTGTAAAATATAAAACAATTAAAATAAGGTTTAAAAAACAACGAAATTTGAGATAAAAATTAAGCAAAAGAATATTTTAAAACTTTGACACAAAAACAATTACTTAGTATAAAATAACATACAATGTTTTTCAGATAATTTATTTTGTAAAAAATTGTTTTGGCCAGGAAAATATGCATAAAAAAGTTAGGAAAGGAAAAAGTTAATCAAGATAGACTAGATTATTTCAATTACATTTTTTTAACCTTTTCTTTCAATATTAAACTTTTTTATCCTCACCTGTAGCAATAAGTGTTAATAATCGATAAACCTAACACAAATCAATTCTGAGAAATGCTTTTGTTTGAAGTTTTTCGAAAAATGTTAATGTTTAATTTGTCTCGTGTTTCTGAATGTGATGAATAGCGAAATTTAAACTTTAATGAAATAAAATTTACAAGCATAATTTAATTACAAAGCTTGAAGCTAAATAAAAATATTTTTCCGTTTCTTCACTTTTACTCCCATTTGGTTGCATGGTAAAGGATAGTAAAAGTGGAATGGTCAAATTTCTAATTTGAAAAATTAATTTTTAAGAACAACAAAAAAACGGAATTTCCAATCAGTTGAATTCAACCAAAAAAACACAAATTTGTAATCAAATCGTTGAATCCTCAAATAAAAAGATAAATTTCTAACAAAGAAGATTAATTTTCTAACCATAATGATGAATTTTTAACCAAATACAGGAATCTTTTACTAAATCCTTGATTTTTCAACTCATAAACTATAAATTTAGGACAATAAATGGAATATTTAGATTTTCAGATGAAAAAATTAATTTCGAACAGAAAAGAATCAGGAAATTTTAACAAAAAATTCACATTTTACACCGAAGAGGTGAATTTTAAAAGGTAATAAATTTTTAACAGAGCAGTTCAACCTTGGGCCGAATAGTTGAATTTTCAGCCAAAAAAGATTAACTTTAAACCAAATAGTTTATTCTTAAATCAAAAATGAATTTTCAACACAATGCATGAATTTTCAAGCTGAAATAACGAATTTTCTGCAAAACAGTTCAATTTTCAACTAGAATTATAAATCATTAACCAAACAAATGAATTCTTAACAAAATACTTCAAGTTTCAACCAAAGAGATAAATTTTTAACTAAAATAATGAATCTTTAAAAAAATTAATCTTCAACGAAAGAGTTCAACATTCAACCAAGAACATTATTTTTGAACTAGATAGAATAAGTTAATGAAAATGAAATATTTAAATTTTCAAACACAGCTGGTAACTTAAAAAATGAATTTTTAACAGGTTGTTCAACATTCAACGAAGTAGTTGAATTTTCAACCAAAACATATGCATTTTTAACCAAATAATTCAATTTTAAACCAGAAAGGTTGAATTTCCAGCACGAAGATTCATGTTCTACCAGAAAAAAAAATTTCCAACAAAAACATGAATTTTCAACAAAATTGTTGAATTTTCAAGTCCAAAAGATTATTTCTAACCAAGAAGGATAATTTTATAAAAATGAAATAGTCAAATTTTCAGACAAAGAGATGAGTCCTCAACCAAAGGAATAGATTTTTAACGAATTGGTTTAATTATTAATTCATTAAAGAGAATAATAAAGTAATAATATTTACATTTTTCTTTGAATAATTTGATTTTCTGATCGGTCTTTGCATTTTCCCCACATTTGCGCCCAGACCTTTTAAAATTAATGGTCAAATCATCGACAACTGCAATTTGGTGATTGTGACTTCTCTTTTGTTAAAGCTCCTCTGGCCTTAACGAACACATTCTCATCACGTATCTCCTGCTTCGCACTCGATTTTTTCCAAAATCTGAACTTTTCTACATTATGTTCAACACTATTATATCACATGTATATCATATTTATTTCTGTATCTCAAGCTGGTACTGCTTATTCAGATTTTGCAAAATAATGTACAAATGTTAT
>JAABKJ010010670.1:0-10915 GCA_011634705.1 Andricus grossulariae
TACGAAAGATGGTAGATATTCAAAAGTTTATAATTATTATTAACAATAATAGTAGTGGCTCATCTTGATATTTCACTTTAGTTTGAAAAATTAGTTTTGTTCTTCAAAATTCTTCTTTTTGGGTTTAAAATTCAACTATTTTGCTAAAAATTCGTCTTTTCAGAAAGAAAATTCGTCTTTTTGGATAAAAAAATGGTTGAAAATTAAATTTCGTTGTTGAAAAATCATCTTTCTTGATTGAAAAATAACTTTTTGGTTGAAAATTCACCTTTTTGGGTTTAAAAGCCAAAATATTATGTTGAAAATTGAAGTCTTCTAAAAAATTCGTCTTTTTAGCTTTGAAATTGAGCTATTTGGTTGAAAATTCAACTGTTTTTGTTTGAAGTTTAATCTCTTTTTATTAAAAATTCAAATCTTGTGGTTGAAAACTTATATTTTTCGGTTAAAAGTTAATTCTGTTTAATTCAAAAGCCTACTATAATATTTTTTATTCAGAATTCACCTCTATTGGTTAAAAATTCAACTGTTTTGTTAAACATTCGTCTTTCTTCATTAATATATATATATTTTTTTTTTGAATAATTACATTTTTGGGTTTGAAAGTCAACTGCTTTCTACAAAATTCGACTTTTTAGCTTGAAAACTTAATTTTCTTCTTCAAAATTCTTCTTTTTGAGTTTAAAATTCTACTATTTTGTTGAAAATTCGTCTGTTCAGTAAGAAAATTCGTCATTTTGGATTTAAAAAATGGTTAAAAATTAAATTTCGTTGTTGAAAAATCATCTTTCTTGATTGAAAAATAACTTTTTGATTGAAACTTCACCTTTTTGGGTTTAAAAGTCAAAATATTTGGTTGAAAATTCAACTTTTGTGGTTGAAAAGTTATATTTTTTGGTTAAAAGTTAATGCTGTTTAATTGAAAAGTCTACTATTATATTTTTTATTCGGAATTACTTCTATTGATTTAAAACCCAACTATTTTGTTAAACATTCGTCTTTCTTGATTAAGAATTGATTTTTTTTTTTTTTCAAATCACATTTTAGGGTTTTGAAAGTCAACTTCTTTATAAAAAATTCGACTTTTTAGCTTGAAAACTTAATTTTGTTTTTCAACATTTTTCTTTTTGGGTTGAAAATTCTCAACTGTTTTGTTGAAAATTCATCTTTTCAGTAAGAAAATTTTTTTGTTGAAAAATCATCTTTCTCGATTGAAAAATAACTTTTTGGTTGAAAATTCACTTTTTTCAGCTTACAAGTCAACTATTTTCTAAAATATTCGACTTTTCAACTTGAAAACTTTATTTTTTGTTAAAAATTCATCTTTTTGGATTGAAAATTCAACTGTTTTGTTGAAAATTCGTCTTTTTTTATAGAAAATTCATCCTTTTGGTTTAAAAAATCATCTTTTGATAGAAAAGTCATCATTTTTGATCGAAGGTACCTCTTCCTTGATCGAAAATTTATCATTCTTGATTGAGACAAAAATATTGTTGAAAATTCAACTTTTTTGTTAAACATTTGCCTTTTTGGATAGAAAATTAGTCTTTTTGCATATAAAATGGTTAAAAAATAATTTTTTGTTGTTGAAAATTCATCCTTCTTGATTGAAAATTATCTTTTTTTGTAATTCACCTTTTTTCTGAAACATTCGACTTTTTAGCTTGGAAACTTAATTATTTTGTCGAGAATTCATCATTTTAGGTTGAAAATTCAACAAATTCAACAACCGACACATTTTAATTTTTAACCAGAAAGTTTCATTTTTAACTAAAAAAGATGAAATTTCTACAAAAAGAGATGAATTTTCAAACCGAACGGATGAATGTTCAACAAAATAGATTTGTCTTTATGGATAGAAAAATTCTACTGTTTGAATTGCAAAATCATCTTTTTCAGTTGAAAATTCATCTTCTTTGGTCGAAAATTAATATTACTTGATTGGAACAAGGATATTCTTAAAAATTTAACAGTATTCTAAAAAAACCCGTATTTTCGGCTTAAAAATATAACTATTTCGTTTCAAATGCAACTGTTTTTGATTGCATTTTTGGCTGTGAAATCTCTAAAATCTTAACACCATTGAATGTTAATTAAAATGAAATATTAACGTCTGATTTAATTAAAAATGTGATTTATTGTGTCATCTGATGTCACGTGGTTAATACGAGAGACATTTACTACAACGAGTCAATGAATGAATGTCTTCTCGAATTGAACGCTCAAGTGGTGATTCAGGATTCCGCGACCAGTCACCATTCCTGGAAGAAATTTCCAGCGAGCTTCATTTTTGCCCAGCGGTTTATCGATGACTTCACAAGTCGTTATAATTCTGATTTTACATTTTGTCTTTTCTTATATCCATGCCAAGGCATTTGAAATGTCGCTTCCGTTTCCTCTGCACCTTATAATAAAAGAATAATATACTCATCCCAGACCCGCATCGAGGTTCATTTAGATCCGGATTTGTTATTAGAGAAACAGACCACATTCGAGACACGATATTAGACGAGTTAGGTTCAATAAACCAGGATTATTTTCTTTCAGACGCATCAGCGAGCGCATCAGGAAGATGTCGGTTATTTTGATTCTATGTCATTTCCTAGCTTCATTTAGATTCTGTCAGTTTAAATAAAATTAAGGAAGTAGAAATACTATCAGAAGTGATGTTCTAACTTTGGTTCATTAAAGCAATTAGAACTTGTTTATTAGGGTGGTCCAAAGAACATGTTTTTCGAATAATTAAAAATCTGTTTGAATTTTTAGTAGTATAACTCAAATGATTAGGTTTGACCCCCCAGAAGAGCTCGAACAGATGAGGAAGATGTCAGTTATTTTGATTCTATGTCATTTCCTAGCTTCATTTAGATTCTGATAGTTTAAATAAAATTAAGGAAGTAGAAATACTATCAGCAATGATGTTCCAACTTTGGTTCATTAAAGCAATTAGGACTTGTTTATTAGGGTGGTCCAAAGAACATGTTTTTCGAAAAATGACAAATATTTCGGAATTTTTAGTAATATAAGTCAAATGATTAGGTTTGACGCCCAGAAGAACTCGACCCATTATGTATTCTACAATAACATACAAATATTATGTATATTATACTGACCATAGCTTTTATAAGAAATTAATATTGAAACTTGAACATTATGTATACGATTTTTTTACGGAATATTCATAAATATATTGATTTCAATTGTTAAAAAACCGTTTCTTTTGTTTATTTATTGATTAACATCTCGTTAGTAATTCTAATTTACATATAACTCCTTTATATAAACGTAATTATATGGTCTTATTTTCTTGAAAATAGTATTTTACTACTTTTTAGTATTTCAAAAAGGTTTTTCCAGGCAAACAAAAATCCGTCCAGGGAAATATTTTTATTTCATCAAGAATGGTTTCCCTGAAGCATTCAAAACAATCTCCTATTCATAACTTTGGGGTACCTGAAAATAGCATTTAACTTTTTATAAAGGCCACCGTGTAGGGTGGTCAAAAAAAAAAAAATGTTTTTCGAAAAATGAAAAATCTTTTTGATTTTTTTAAAATGTATAAGTCAAATGATTAAATTTGACCCCCAGAAGAACTCGATCAGATGGCTCTAAGTGCTGCATTAAAAATATAATTATAAGTTATAAACTTCAAAAAAAATTTTTAAATGACCTTCATCTTAAAAATTGATTTTTTTTATTCGTAGCAAAAAATGAATAAAAAATTATTAGGAACCTCAATTAGGCCATCTATAGAGTTATAAGAATAAGTTAGAGATTTCCATTTGGTGAGATCTTTTTCAGCATAATATTGCTAATATATCATTTTCCTCGGCTCTTGATATACTTAAAACATTATTAAAGTTTCCAAATTTGTTTAACGCAAAAAAAAATAAGCCGAAAAAATAGTTGTTTATGAAAAATATTTTTACCAAATAATCGACCCCCCCCCCCTTAGGGGTCGTGCATATATTACGTAAAGCTTTTTTCTCAAATTTTGAACCACGTACCACCCTTTGTTTGACGACTGATTTTTTTTCCTGAACTTAGTCTTCAATGTTTCTTATGAATTAACAAAGTAGTTCAACTTTCGACCAAGTAGTTAAATTTTCAACAGAAAAAGATGAATTTTCAACAAAAAATGTTATAGTTCATATTTCAACCACAACAGAGTTTTCTATCAATAAAAACAATAAATTTTATCCAAAATGTAGAATTTTGAGGTCAAAAAATGATATTTCTACAAAAAAGTTGAATTTTCAACCGAAAAGATGAATTTTCAACAAATTACATAAATTTTTAACCAAATTGTTGAATTTTGAAACTAAAAAAGATCCATTATTAACCAAAAACAGAATACTTATATATTCCTTTAAGAGAAATTTTGATTTTCAATTTAAAAAAAAAATAATTTTCGACAAAACAGTTAAATTTTATATAAAATAGTTTAATTTTATACCAAACTGTTGAATTTTCAAGACAAAAAAACGAATTTTCAACAAAACAGTTGAATTTTCTACCAAATACTTTTTCAGTTAAAAAATGAATTGTTAACCAAAAAAAAATTTTTTTTATAAGTTGTTCAATTTTCAACCAAAGAAATGAATTTTCCTAATAACTTTCTAATAGTTGATATTTTAACCCTGAAAATATTTTTATTTTCAATATAAACCCGATGAAATGAACAAAAAAAAATGAAGTTTCTACAAAACGAGATATTCTTTTAAATCAAAAAGGTAAATTTTCACCAAAAGTTTAATTTTCAGTCAAGAAAGGCGATATTTCTACAAAATCCTTGTACTTTCAAACAATTATTTAAATTTTCAACGGAAAAGATAAATTTTCAACCAAGAAGAACAGTTTTATGCTAAAAAAGACGCATTCTCAACAAAAAACATAAATTTTTAACAATTCAGTTGAATTTTAAACCAAAGAGATTAATTTTCTGCCAAAAAAGAAGAATTTTTAATAAATTACATAAATTTTGAAACCAAAAAAGATCAATTATTAACCAAAAATGGAATAGTTAAATTTTCATTTAAAAAATTAATTTTGAATTTTAAAAAAATCTTCAAAACAGTTGAATTTTCTATGAAATTCTTGAATTTCAAACAAAGAGATGAATTTTCAATTAAAATTATGAATCTTCGACAAAAAAATTACTTTTAAGGAAAGCATGTCAACTCTCATTAAAAACGTTGAATTTTCAATCTAAATAGATTAATTTTAAACAAAAAATGTAATAGGTGATATTTCAACCAACAATTTTTTTTATTTAACATGAAAACCAGTTGGATTTGACCTAAAGAGGTGAATTTTCAACAAAATATTTGAATCCTCGACTAAAACAGATTATATTTCAACCAAACAGTTCCATTTTTATATAAAAAAAATTATTTATACCAAAATATACAAATTTTCAACAAAATACATGAATGTTCGGACAAATAGTTAAATTTTTAACCAAAAGAATTAGTTTTCTACAAATAAAGACGAAATTAATAACAAAAATCATGCATTTTTAACCAAATATTTGAATTTGCATTAAAAATATATATACATTTTCAATATGAAAATGTGAATTTTCAACAAAAAAGTAAATTTTCAACCGTCACATTTTAATTTTTAACCATAAATTTGCATTTTTAACAAAAAAAGATTAAATTTCTACAAAAAGAGATGAATTTTCAACTCGAAAGAATTAATGTTCAACAAAATACTTGAACTTTTTAACAAAAAGAAGTTATTGGTGAAGACAAATTTTCAACTAAAAATGATGACTTTTTAACAAAATTGTTGTATTTTCAAGAAAATAATTCAATTTCGAACCAAATAATATCATTCCTAACAACAAAAAATACGAATTCTTAACCTGAAATTTAATAATAGATTTCTTAACCGAAAAGAATGAACTTCCAATTTGAATGTTCGATAAAGATTAAGTAAATATTGAAGTTCATTTTTAACACTTTTAAAATATTATGTTAAAAAACTGGATATTTTTCTTAGAAAATAATAGCTGACAAATAGCTGTTTAAATAGATTATTTATATTTATAATAAATGCATATTTTTAATTTGTTTTTAGCGATTCGCAGACTTAAAAATAGCTTACGTAAGAAATGGGTTTGACCACATTTTTATTATTTTATGGCCATTAAAAATTTAAAAACATAGTTTTTTCTAGCGCCAAAAGCTGTTTTCCTTCAAACAAGTTTATCGTATCTAAAAATTTGTGAAGTTAATTATGAATTCAGTTACCATTTAGGAGAAAAAACGTGCAAAGGAGAAAATTCTTGAAAATAGGGGAAAAAAGAGGAATTATTTAAAAAGAAGAAAAAGATGAAAATAGGAAAAAGAGTGCAAAGTCTGGTGTTATTAATAATATTTTTTTTAGATTTTAATTATTCCAATTATGTGCACTGCCAAAGTAAAAGTTTTCTTATTACATAAAGAAAAAAAAGTTAATCATTGATTCGTTTCGTTATAATTTAACTAATTTTCAGTCAGATTAAACTAAATTAAGTAGTAAAAACACGTTATAATTTAACTAATTTTCAGTCAGATTAAACTAAATTAATTAGTAAAAAAACGTCTCATTGAAACATTACGGGAATTATTTTCAGTTACATTCACTGATTAATCAGTAAAACCCTGACCGATTTTATCCAGTGACCAACTTCTCACTGTAAATATAACTACACAATTTTGTTTTTAATTAATAATGAGAGAAAATTATGTATCTTTAAAAGTTTGTTAGGAATATAATTATTCTGTTCCTGGATGAAATTCTTTGTTTTGTGGGTGGTCTCGAGGGTCATTGATTCTTTATTCTACGCTTTTTACCTATTGTGGGTTTCCCTGATTTTGCGTGCTTAAACTCAACTTCGTGGCCCGGTATTCCACTTCCGTTTCCGGTGAAAAAAAAAATCAATGAGGTTACCATACTTACGACATAGAAATGCTTTCACATAAAGAAACAAGACAAAAATAATGTAAATTCTAAAACAGTTTTAAAGCATGTAAATCAATTTTCTAAACATAATATTCTGACATTTTAGTAAAAATAATGGGTAATTACTTTCATTTCCGAAATGGAGTGGACGAAAGACAAGTGCATAAATAGGTCGTTTTACATAAATTATATTCTTCAATTTGACTCAAGTGTCTGCCCGTTTATCACGTTAAACCTCTTCAAATATTTTTAAAAACAAAGATTCTTTTCTGTAAAATAAATGTGTTATCTCCTTCAAATACTGGGATTCTTAATTGATTTTATGAATTTCCCCACATGGGATCCCTTATAATATAAAAAAATTTTCCTATTTCATGTTTAAGCTCGTGAGAAATAGAATCGACCAATCCATTTATTAACGTTTGAATAATTTTTATGGCGGTTCTTATACTAAGCCTAAACGTTCGGCGACAAATTAGATTTATCGAGCGATACCTTCATAAAATTGGATCGTCACGAGCCATTTATTTTTTATGTGATACAAGAGATTCTATCCCTTATGACCCTTCACTTTTCAAGCACCAGGCAGGAAGTGTCCTTCCTTCAAAAATTCTTTAAGGATCCCTTGACGTGTCTAATCGTGAGAAATTTAACGATGAACCTACCCATCCAGAAATATTAAGAATCTCATTCAAAAATTAGAGTTCCCTAAATAAATGTATGGCACATGCCATTTTTGCCCCGGAAAGAAATTATCCTCGTTATTTCATTGGCCCGTAATTTTTTTTTCTAATATAGGAAGCTACTAAAGTACTTTCTTTTCTGTAATTATTATTCATAATTTGTAGAGAACCAGAATATTTCACTCAGCTAATCAACTTGGTTTGGACTCAGGAAGTGTTAATTGCTATACTTTCAACTTTTTCGGGTCTTATTGTTGATTTCCTCAACCGTATCAACAAAATTATATGCTTTTCCTAGATTTTATTCTTGACCCCTTTTTTCGTAGCGGAATGCATAATTAAATTTGATAAGATGAGAAATATTTATAACGGATTCTGTTTATAAATTTCAAACTCTTCGTACCGGTCAAGCTCAAGGCGCGAAACATTTCACCGTACATACCAACCGTCATTTCCGGTGGTCCCAAAAAGAACGGAAAGGATACATAGTACTTAGTACACACCTTGACACTCAACTTAACAGTTTTCAGGAAACTTTCTTTTAAAGTAGGCAGTGCCAATGACCTAGTCAGGGTTACTACAAAATCCCAATTTCAAAATTCACTGACTTTCCCTGACCAATTTTTCATTTCCCCTGACCGCTATACATTTTTTTAGGTATAAAAAAACAACAATATAAAAACAAAATATGAAACGCTTACAATTTCAAGTCGGAATATATTACATTTTCAAAGAAACAGTTGAATTTTTATTTTTAAAAAACTTTTTATCGAAAAAGATGATTTTTCAACCAAATACTTGAACTTTCAAGCAAAAGATACGAATTGAAACAAAATAGTTGGATTTTCAACCTACAAAGATGAATTTTTAACAAAATAGATTAAAGTTCAACCAAAAACAGTTCCATATTTAACCCAAAAGAAAATCAAATTTCTACCGAAAGAGATGAACTTGTAGTCAAAAAAGATTTTTTAGTGAAAGGAAAACAAACATTTCAACCAAAAATGGAATGGTTACATTTTAAGGTGAAAACGATAATTTTTAACTGTAAAAAGCATGTTTAAACAACATTTTGCATCTTTGAGCTAAACAGACGAATTTTTTAGAAGGCAGCTCAATTTACAACTAAAAAAGACGAATTTTCAATTCGAAAGGATGAATTTTTGAAAAATCAGATGAATTTCAAACCAAAAAGATGACTTTTAACAAAATAGTTTAATTTTCAAGCTAAACAGACGAATTTTTTAGAAGTCAGTTGAACATTTAATCTAAAAATTAAATTTCAACCAAAAACAGTTGCATATTTAAACAAAAAAAAATCAAATTTCTAACGAAGGAGATTAACTTTAAGTCGAGCTTTTAGGCAAGAAATATTTTTAGTTGAAGGAAAACAAAAATTTCAACCAAAAAGTCAACTAAAAACAATCAATTCTCAACCAAAAATGGAATGGTTAAATTTTTAGGTAAGAAAATTAATTTTCAACTGAAAAAAAACATGTTTAAACAAAAACGATTTAAATGTAATAAGAAACCGTTGCATTTCCAAACAAAATTTTTCATCTTTGAGCCAAACAGATGAATTTTTTAGAAGGCAGCTCAATTTACAACCAAGAAAGATAAATTTTCAATTAAGAACTTTTCTACCAAAAAAGACGAATTTTCAATTCGAAAGGATGAATTTTTGCAAAATCAGATGGATTTTAAACCAAAAAGATGAATTTTGGTAAAATAGTTCAATTTTCAAGCTAAACAGACGAATTTTTTAGAAGTCAGACGAATTTTCTTCATAAAAAGACGAATCTTCAACAAAACAGATACATTTTTTGCCAAAATGATCAATCATTAATAAACTAGTCGAATTTTCAAAAAATAATTAAATTTTCAACTAAAAAGTTGAATTTTCTAAAAATAGTTGAATTTTCAACTAAAAAATTGTCACAAAAAAAAAGTTTTCAACAAAGTATTTCAAACAGAGATGACTTTTTAACTAAAATGATGAATCTTTTAACATGAAAACATTAAATTTTCAACAAAGGAGCTCATTTTTAAAACAAATAGTTTCATTTTTAATAAAAAAAGATGAATTCTCAATGGAAAATATAATAGCAGATATTTCAAGCAAAAATTATTTTAATTTAAAATAAAAAAAATAGTTGAATTAAGCCAAAAATATGAATCCTTAATGAAAAATTTAATAGTTGATATTTCAACTAAAAAGATTTTTGTTTTTAATCAAAAACAGTTGAATTCGACCAAAAGACAAATTTTTAACAAAATAATTAAATCCTCAACAAAAACATATTAATTTTAACCTAAAGAGTTGCATTTTCAAGTCAAAAAAAAATCAAATTAATTTTCAAGAAAATAGTTAAATTTTCAAACAAATTGTTGAATTGTCTACCAAAATAGTTGAATTTTCAACTGAAAAGGATAATTTTTTTAACCAAAAATGTAATAGTTGAAGTTTTAACTAAAATCGACCAATTTTCAGTCAAAAACGGAATGGTTAAATTTTCAGTCAAAAACGGAATGGTTAAATTTTCAGTTAAGAGAATTAATTTCCCACAAAAAAAAAACGATTTTTCAACAAAATATATATAAATCTTTAACTGATAAAATGAATTTTTAATAAAGTAGCTCAACTTTCAACCAAGTAGTTAAATCGACCAAAAAAACATGTATTTTTAACAAAACAGTTGAATTTTCAACAAAATAATTAAATTTTCAATCAAATAGTGGAATTTCGAATTAAAAGAGATGAATTGGAAACCAAAAATTCAATAGAATTCTAATTCCATAGAACTCTTTAAGAAAAGGGTAAACGAGGGGAGTAGGAGAAAAAGTATGAAGTTTACACAACAATTTTTTTAAACTTCTATTTATTAAAAATTCCCTGATCTGTAGAAACCCTGCTATGTGTACCGAAAAAATCCGGCTATTTGTACCACAAAAATTATAAGGGTCGTTTCATTAAAAAATAAAATTATTTGAAAACAGGAAATTTGCATTCTAATTTCAGGGATCACAGCGCAAAATGAGCTCAAAAAAGGGGAAATAGGGTGATTTCCTCACGATAAAGGGGAAAATAGGGGAAAGATTAAACATTTATTTTTATATCTCGAAAAGAACAAACAATCTATTTATAAGAAATTTTATATTTTTAAATAATTTTCAATGATATTTCAATGATTTTTGCCATTAAATAAGTTATTTTTAAAAATTGGATATACTTAGGTCGTTGGAAATCCATTCACAGTGATATGAAAAAGTCTGAGAAAAAAATA
>JAABKJ010010671.1:0-10915 GCA_011634705.1 Andricus grossulariae
TATAACATATAACATATAACATATAACATATAACATATAACATATAACATATAGCATATAACATATAACATATAACATATAACATATATATGATAACATACATAAAATTAATGTACATACCATATTGAATGCAGTATATGCGGAAACACTTTAAATTTCTAAGATTTCAAGCCGAAATATATATTGAGTTGTCAACATATAAAGGATAAACTTCTAACCAAAAATGACAGAATGCGATTTTCAGATTTAAAAATTAACTTTTTACCCCCCACCTGCTTCACCTAAACAAATTTTAAACAAAAAAGTTAAATATTAAGCCAAAGAAGTGAATCTTCAAGACAAATATTGGAATATTTAGTTCAAAGTTGAACTATTTTATGGAAAATTCGACTCCAGCTTTAAAGTTCAGCTGTTTGGTTCTAAATACAACTGTTTGTTTAAAAAAATATATTGTTGTTGTTAAAAAATCAACTAATTGGTTGAAACTTAATATTTTTGGTTTGAAAATTAGACTATATGGTTGAACATTCATCTTTTTTAGGGAGAAAATTCAAGTATTTGGTTAAAACTTCAACTATTTTTTGAAAATGTAATTCTTTTGTTAATAAATAATACTAAGTATTCCGATAAAAATTCGTCTTTATTGGTCGAAAAAAATTAAACAATCTGATTTGTTTCGATTTTTTTTCTATAAGAGATCCAAACTTTAAATAATGGTATAATAATACCATTTTTCCGCAGGCTCAAGAGAATAGTGACATTTTCAGATGAAAGAATTAATTTGTATAAAAAAAAACAACAAATTTTCAATAAAAAAGGTTAATTTTAAAAGAAAGAGGTCAATCTTGAAGAAATATGAATTTTGATCAAACTAGTTCAACTGCCCACCAAGTAGTTGAATTTTCATCAAAAAAGATGAATTTTTAACCAAATATTTACATTTTCAACTAAAAAGTTGAATTTTCCAGCAATAAAATTAATTTTCTACAAAAAAAAAGAATTTTCCACACAATACATGAATTTTCCACAAAATTGCTGAATTTTAAATCCAAAAGGATGAATTATCGTCCTTTTGAGTTGAATTTTCAATCCAAAAATATGATCTTTTCAAAAAAAGTTAATTTTCTATCAAAAAATTAAATTTTCATAAAAATAGTTAAATTTTTAACCGAATAGTTAAATTAAAAAAAAAATGAATTTTTCACAAAAAAGTTCATTTTCAACCGAATAGTTTAATTTTCAACCAATAAAGTATACCTTTCTAACCAAAAATGTAATAGTGAAATTGTCAGATAAAAAAATTAATGTTTATTTAAAAAAACGAATTTTCAGCACAAAAAAAAAGTTTAATTTTAAACCAACCATGTGAATATTTAAAAAATATGAATTTTTATTAAACTAGTTGAACTGTCAACCATGTGGTTGAATTTTCAGGAAAAAAGGTAAATTTTTAACCAAATATTCAAATTTTCAACCAAAAAGATGAATTTTACAGCAGTAAAATTAATTTTCTACCATAAAATACAAGTTTTCAACAAAACACATTATTTTTTAACAAAATTGTTGAATTTTAAAACCAAAAATATGATTTTTGAACAAAAAAGTTGATATTCTACCAAAAAGTTATATTTTCATAAAAATAGTTTAATGTTCAACCAAATAGTTAAACCAAAAATATGAATTTTTAACAAAGAAGTTAAAGTTTGAACCAAAAAGGTGAACTTTCAAGAAAAATGAATTTTTGAGCAAATAGTTAAATTTTCAACCAAGAAGACGAATTTTCCAATGAAAAAATTAAATTTTTACCAAAAAACAAGAATTTTCAACAAAATACGTCAATTTGGAACAAAATTGTTAAATTTTAAAGCCACAAATATAACTTTTTATAAAACTAGTTCAACTGTCAACCATATAGTTGAATTTTCAGGGAAAAAGGTCCATTTTTAACCAAATATTCCAATTTTCAACCAAAAAGATTAATTTTCCAGCAAGAAAATTAATTTTCTACACAAAAATATGATCTTTTCAACAAAAAAGTTAATTTTCTACCAAAAAATTAAATTTTCATAAAATTAGTTTAATTTTTAGCCAAATAGTTGAATTTATACAAAAAATTAATATTTAACAAAAAAGTTCATTTTTAACCGAATAGTTTAATTTTCTACCATATTGTTGGATTTTCACCTAATAAAGCATAAGTTTCTAACAAAAAATGGAATAGTGAAATTTTCACATAAAAAAATGAATTTTTAATGAAAAAAAATGAATTTTCAATAAACTTGGTGGACAACTGTCTACCAAGTAGTTGAATTTTTATTTAAAAAAAATGAATTTTTAACAAAATATATAAATTTTCAACCAAAAAGATGAATTTTTCAGCAAGAAAATTTATTTTCTACAAAAAATATGAATTTTCTACACAATACATCAATTTTCAACAAAATTGTTGAATTTTAAATCCAAAAGGACGAATTACCTACGAAGCGGTTGAATTTTCAACCCGAAAATATTATCTTTTCTACAAAAAAGTTCATTTTCTACAAAAAAGTTCATTTTCTGCCAAAAAGTTATTTTTTAACTAAATAGTTAAATTTAAACAAAAAAATGAATTTTTAACGAAAAAGTTATTTTTCAATCGAATAGTTTAATTTTCTACCACATTGTTGAATTTTCAACCAAATAAAGGAAAAATTTTTAAGAAAAAATGGAAAAGTGAAATTTTCATATAAAAAAATTAGTTTAAAAAAAACGAATTTTCAACAAAAGAGAAGTTTAATTTTAAACCAAGGAGGTGAATCTTGAACAAAAATAATTTTTTTTGTGAAACTGTATTAGTTCAACTTTCGACCATGGAGTTGAAATTTTATGAAAAAAGTTGAATTGTTAACCAAATATTTAAATTTTCAACCAAAAAGATGAATTTTCCAGCAAGAAAATTAATTTTCTACCAAAAAATACAAGTTTTCAACAAAACACATTATTTTGTAACAAAATTGTTAAATTTTCAATCCAAATGGAAGAATTATCTATACAAAACGATTGAATTTTTAACCAAAAATATATGATTTAAAAAAAAAAAGTTAATATTCTACCAAAATATTATATTTTCATAAAAATAGTTTAATTTTTAGCCAGATAGTTAAATTAAAAATATGAATTTTCAGCAAAAAAGTTAAAAAGTTTAAACCAAAGAGTTGAATCTTCAAGAAAAATGAATTTTCAATCGAATACTTCAATTTTCTAACAAGAAAATATTAATAATTTTAATCAATTTTTTTTTAAACAAAATTTTTCTTTAAAAACAAAAAAATGTAATCAATTTTAATGATTTGTTGACAAAAAATTAAATTTTAAAGTCAAAAATACAAATTATCTACAAAAGAGTGGAATTTACAAACTAAAAAGATGATTTTTTAACAAAAAAATTAATTTTCGGCGAAAAAATGTTAAATTTTAATAAAAATAGTTTAATTTTTAGCAAAATTGTTAATTTTCAACTGAATAGTTTAATTTTCTAAAAAATTGTTGAATCCTCAAACAAATAAGATTAATTTAGACCTAATCAGTTTTATTGATGTTACAAAGAGTTTATTCTCATAAAAAATTCTCCCAGAAAAAAAAAATCAATAAAATAGTTACTTTTTCAAAAGAGGAAATCACGATCCCTTGAAAAAGTTTTCTGGATTAGAACATTTTTGAAAAATTAATTGTCGAACAATTAGTAATATTTATTCAGTTGAAACTAATGTAATTTTCAGATGTTATTACAGGAAGAGCGAAACCTGATAATTTTAATTTGTCATTAATTATTTCGTTAAAAATGTTGATATAAATATTAATAATTAATGTAATATAAAAAAAGCTTTATATCAGAATTTTAATTTTCTCGTCTCTGGTTCTTAACACTCAGTGGCAAATCTGCCACCTTTCTTATGGTAGTTAAGGACTACGATAAGCGCGATAGCATTGATAAGGTGATATGAAACGGCACGCGACTGCGATACAGACCCTACGTTCACAACTCATAATTGCACGTGTGAAAGATGATTCTGCGCTCATTCCTCTTCCGCATTTTAGTTTAATAAAATTATTTTTAAATTACTAAAAAAAACGCGAAATCAGATTAACAAGAGTTTTAAATAAAATAATCATTTTAATGGGTTACATTTTCTGTGACTACTGACTTTTCCCTGATTTCTCCCTGACCAATTTTTCATTTTCACCGACATGACAAGAAATCTCGTCTCGTCTCGAATCACGCCTCTCTCGAATCTCATCTCGTCTCGAATATCGTCTTAAATTTTGTCTCGAATCTCGTCTCGAAGCTTGTCTGAAAGCTTTTCCAGAATTTTGTCTCGAATACTTTCTCGAATTTTGTCTTGAAAATCGTTTTGAGCATCGTCTCATGTCTCATCTCGAGCCTCTTCCTGAATCTCGTTTCGAATCTCATCTCGAAGCTCGTTCTAAGCCTTGTCTTGAATCTCGTCTCGAATGTCGTTTTTATTGTTGTCTCGAATCACGTCTCGTGTCTTGCCTTGAATATTTTCTGGAATATTGTCTCGAATCTCGTGTCAATCTCATCTTGATTCTTGTCTTAAATCTCGTCTCGAATCTCGTTTTGAGCATTGTCTCTAGCCTCGTCTCGAGCCTCGTCTTGAATCTCGTATCGAGTATCGTCTCGAATCTCATGAAAAATGTACGAAGGACGGTGGACGGACACTCAACCGAAATTATAATGGTGTCTGTCCAAGGACACGAAATCTTCAGAAGATGAAAATGATTCTGCGCTCATTCCTTTTATTGTTAAATTGCTAGAGAAAGCGCAAAATCAGATAAACAGGTGTTTCTTATATATTATATTAGTTTCTTGCTTTAATTTACACGTCTTCAAAAAAGAAATACAGGGTGGCCGTAAAACCTCATTTTCAAAATTCCCTGACTTTTCCCTGCCCAATTTTTCATTCTCGCTGACAACACAAGAAATCTTGTCTCGTCTCAAATCTCGTCTTGAATTTTATGTTGAATCTCGTCTCGAAACTTGTCTCAAATGTTTTCTACAATATTGTCTCGAATATTGTCTCGAGTCTTGTCTTGAAACTTGTTTTGAGCCTCGTGTCATGCCTCGTCCTGAATTTCGTCTCGAATCTCGTCTCGAGTTTCACCTCGAATCTTGTGTCTAATCTCATTTTGAGCCTTGTCTTGAACCTCGTCTTGAATTATGTCTTGAATCTCATCTCGAGTCTTGTCTAAAACCTTTTCTCGAATATTGTCTCGAATCTCGTTTTGAACCTAGTCTATAAATTTTCTGTGACTACTTCTATATTATATCTGTTTCTTCCTTTTATTTACATGCCTTTGAAAAAGAAATAGAGGGTGGCCGAAAAACTTCATTTTCAAAATTTCCTGATTTTTCACTGACCAATTTTTCATTTTCGCTGACCATTCATATTCAATGAACAACATTTTCATTTTGTAAAATTTTTAACAAAGAATTTTTTACAATCGGAATAAATCAATTTCAGATTAAAAATTAAAAATTTCTATTTATTTATTTATTTCAATTTAAAAAAGATGACTTTCCTACAATAAAAGATGAATTTTTAACCAAATACTTGAATTTTTCTACTAAAAAGATAAATTTTCAACTAAAAACGATCAAATTTGTAGAAAAAATAGAAAAGTTATATTTTGAGTTAAAAAACAAATTTTCAACAAAATAGTTAAATTTTCAACCACAGAGATAGATCTTTAGCCAAAAAATAAACTTTCACCAACGTAGTTCAACTTTTAACCAAGTAGTTGAATTTTCAATTAAAAAAGATAAATTTTCAACAAAATATTTAAACTGTCAAACAATGAGATTAATTTTCAAGTTAAATGATCAATCTTTGAATAGAATATTTAAATTTTCAGTTAAATAAATTAATTTAAACCTGAGAAAAATAAATGTTCAACCAAAGAGATAAATCTTCAACCAAAAAATAAACTTTTAATAAAGTAGTTCAACTTTTAACCAAGTAGTTGAATTTTCAATTGAAAAATATAAATTTTTAACCAAATATTTAAACTTTCAACCAATTGAGAGATGAATTTTCAAGTCAAATGATTAATTTTCAAATGAAATAGTAACATTTTTAGTTAATAAAATTAATTTTCAAACAAAAAGAAAGAAGAATTTTCAACCAAAGGAGTGAATTTTCAACTAAAATAATAAATCTTCAACAGAAAAATGATTTTTCAACAATGGTTCAACAATTAACCAATTATTTCAGTTTTCATCTCAAAAATATTTTTATTTTTAATGAAACCCAATAGTTGAACTTTCAAGCAAGAAGAATTCTAGACAATTATAATAAATAATTATAGATAAATAAAATAAAATATTTAATTCAAAATCCCTTGAAAAGTACCATATTTTCTCTCCAAGAGATTCTGTAACTGCAGCATGCACAGTCTGTCCGATTTGAAATGAATTCTGTCTTATTTAAAAGCAATTTTTTAATAATTTTTTGTTGTTGAAACAAATAAATGAATAAGTATAAAAATTAATTTCGCAGTATAAATAAACGAATTTCTACGTGCTTTGCACATTATGCAATTTTTCTTGAAGCATTCCTCAGCAATCGTTACTGTCGCGAATGTAAAAGGTTCATGCGATAAGAGGACTTTTGTGAGAGCGCACGTGAAAGCATGCACGTGTGCTGCAATATTTGCGATTAATTGATTAATGTAAAGAGAATTTCTTTCTCAAACAATAACTGCTCAATCCAGTAGATTATAATAGTAATTCATATTTTGAAAGAAATGCACCAAGTAGAAAATAAACTTTTTTTCTAAAAAATATAAATTGATATTTGGTCAATTAAAAAAATTAGTCAAATTTTCTCGTCTCGAATCTTTTTTTGAGCCTCGTCTTGAATATCGTTTTGAGCCTTGTCTTGAATTTTTTTCTCGACTCTCGTCTCATTTATTTTCTCGAGTTTCGTTCACACTCTTGAATCACGTTTCGAATCTCGAACCTCGTCTGGAATCTTGAATCATGTCTCAAAACTCAGTTCGAATCTTGCTTCGAATCTCGAAGCTTGTCTCGAATCTCGTCTCGATTTTTTTTCTCGAATCTCGTCTGGTTTATTTTATCGAGCCTCGTCCCCCTCTCGAATCACGTCTCGGGTATCGAACCTCGCTTCGAATCTTGAATCATGTCTCGAAACTCGGCTCGATTCTTGTCTCGAGTCTCGTCTCGAATTTCGTCTCGAATCTTGTCTCGAATCTCGAATTTTGTCTCAAATCTCGAATTTCACGTTTCACCTCGAATCTCGTGAAAGAAGTAAGACATAAGATGGACGGACACCCAACTGAAACTACGAGGATGTCTGTCCGGGGCTATGAAACCTTCAGAATATGAAAATATCCCAACTTTGAATTAATTCAGTCTGTAAAGTTTATCAAAGGGGAGATAGAAGCCTGTGATTCCAAATAAGCAAACAAATGTACTCTTACCGCACGGAATAAGAGAGATTTTAATAGTTTCCCACATCTTGGACCAAAATCGGTTAATATTTTTCTTATATAGAAGGCCTCTTAATTTCTTTCTAAGTATATCTCATTGTGAGTTTGAAAATAATATTTTTAGTCGGACAATCGTCATGGAATTTCCTGCGTTTGTAGAGTGGTGTAAGAACCAAATTTTTCAGAACGGAAACGATATTCTGCTTCTTTTATATATGTATTGCCTCTTGATGTTGATTCATCTGCAAAATAACGTATCATTACAACTTTTTATATTCATATTTAATATTTAAAAATATGTAAGGATATTCACATTTAGATTCAATCTCTTATCTATTAAAGATCCATCGCAAATTTTTAATGTTAAATATAAATATAAAAACTTCAATAAAAAAAAGTAATTGAATGCACATTTTTTTCTTAATGAAACAATATAAGTACAGTATTTAATAAAACTGGTTGATAATTCAGTTATTTGCTTGAAAATACAACTTTTTTCAAAAAGCTTCTCTTGTTGGTTTTGAAATTCTATATTTTGGATGAAATTTTTTTCTTTATTGACGAAAAAATCTTTTTTAATTGAAAATTCAATTCTTTGGTTGAAATTTCATGTGTTCTATTGACAATTTGTCATTATTGGTAGAAAGTAAATCTTCTTGATTGAAAATCATTCTTTTTGCTAAAATTCAACTATTTATCTATCCTCTTTTGTTGAAAAATTAACTATAACATTTTTTGTTAAAAATTCATTAAATTGATTGAAAATGTTACTACTTGGTAGAAAGTTTAACTAGTTTGTTAAAATTTAATTTTTTTGGTTGAAGATTCATCAGTTCATCATTAAAGTTGAAAATGAAGCTTTTCGGTGAAAATTGAACTATTTTGTTCAAAACTTGTTTCTTTTTGGTTAAATATGAATTTTTTTAGTTGAAAATTTAACTCTTCCATTTTTTGTTGAAACTTGATCTTTTTTAGTTGAAAATTCAATTCTTTGGTTGAAATTTCATGTGTTCTATTGAAAATTTGTTATTATTGGTAGAAAGTAAATCTTCTTGATTGAAAATCATTCTTTTTGCTAAAATTCAACTATTTTTCTATCCTCTTTTGTAGAAAAATTAACTATAACATTTTTTGTTACAAATTTATTTAATTGATTGAAAATGTTACTACTTGGTTGAATGTCGAACTACTTTGTTAAAAATTAATTTTTTTGGTTGAAGATTCATCAGTTCGTCATTAAAGTTGAAAATTAAGCTTTTTGGTGAAAACTGAACTATTTTGTTCAAAACTTGTTTCTTTTTGGTTAAATATGAATTATTTTAGCTGAAAATTTAACTGTTTCATTTTTGGTTGAAAGTTGATCTTTTTTAGTAAAAATTTTAAGTTTTTAGTTGAAAATTCAACTTTTTGGTTGAAATTTCATGTGTTCTATTGAAAATTTGTCTTTATGGGTAGAAAATTGTACTAATTGGTTGAAAGTTGATCTACTTTCTTAAAAACTAACTTTTTTGGTCGAAGGTTCATCTCTTTGGTTCAAAATTTAAATACTGAGTTGAAAATTCGTTTATTTTTATATTTAAAATGATTTTTTTCATTGCAAATATAACTTAACTTAAATACTTACTTGAATTAAATTTTTTGTTGAAAATTCATATGTTTAGGTTCGTTTTTTTAGTTGTAAAATCATTCATTTTAGTAGAAAATTCATCTCTTTGGTTGCAAATTTAACTATTTTGTTGAAAATTATTTTTTTTAGAAACTAATTTTTTTACTGAAAATTTAACTTTTATATTTTTAGTTCAAAGTTTATCATTTTTTGAATTCAACTATTTGTTTAAAAATTCACGTATTTTGTTGGCAATTAATCTTTCTTGATAAAAACTTAATCATTTTGGTTGAAAATTTGTATTTGTTGTTTTAAAATTCATCTTTTTTGGTTTAAAATTTAATTATTTTGTTGAAAATACAACTATTTTCAGTTGAAGTCAAAAGTTCAACTGCTTGGTTGTAAATGCAACAATTGAGTTAAAAATTAATTTGATGTTGTTAAAAATGCAACTATTTGGTTTGAAATGCAAATGTCTTTGGGTGAAATTTTTATTTTATTTTATTTTTTTATTTTTTTTACTGAAAATTCAAATTTTCCAGTTGAAGATTTATCATTTCAATTTGAAATTCATTCCGTTTGTTGAAGATGTAACTATTTGTTTGAAAATTCGTGTCTTTTTTTTTTTGGTTAAAAATTAATTTTTCTAATTTCAGGTTGAAAATTGATATTTTATAGATAAAAGTTAAACTATTTTTTTGAAAATTAAACGGTTTTATAGAAAATTCTTATTTTTGCTAGCAAATAATCTTCTTTGCGGAAAATTCTTTTTTTATATTTTAATTTAACTACTTAATTGAAATTTGAACTGCTCCCTTTAAAAATCCATTCTTTCAATTAACTATTTATCATTTTAGTTGAAAATTCATCTTTTTTGTTGAAAATTCGTTTTTTTTCGAAATAATTTTGTTCATAAAAAATTCATTTATTCCATTTTTGGTCGAAACTTGACTGATTTGAAAAGTCACTTTTGACTGATTTATCAGGCATCAAACCTGCATTTTTGGAATCAGTGAAAATTGACTTCGAAGCAGTAACTTTTAACTGATTGAAATTTAGAATGTAAATTTGAAGGAAGTCTTGCAGTGAAAATGAAAGATGAAATAAAGAAAATGAGTGTAAATAATTTATTAATTTGTAGTGTAAGTTGTTAGGGAACAAAGAAAAGGGGGATTGATGGGTGATCGAACGTTCGTTCGCTCGTTGGCTGATCGGCAAAAATAAAATAAAATGAGAAAAGACGAGACGAGTGGAAATTTTGTGACGTCGAGCAGTTTGGAGCCGCCCCAGCTAACTCGCTGACCCAACACGAACTTTGAACCGGACCAACTCATTCTCTCTTCGTCTTTCTTTCAAGCTTACGTGGCAATATCGACTTTACTGTCTACAATAATTATCACGATTTCCATCAGATGTTAAACATTACAGACGCCACAGCCCAAAATCCACGCTCTAAAAAAAAAAAGAGGAAATAGGGTGATTTTTCACGAAAATAGGGGAATAATAGGGGAATACATTCTTTTGAATAAAATTAATTTAGGTCCTAGGATTTAGAGAAAAAATATGTTGCATTTTCAACAAAATAATCTTATATGCAATAAAAAAGATCAATAAAAAAAGAGATTTTCAACAAAATAAATAAGTTTAAAAAAAAATAGTTAAATTTCTTACCAAGAAAGTTAAATCTTCAACCAGAAATAGACAATTTAAATTTTCAGTGAAAAAATTATATTCTACAGAAGAAAAAGAATTTTCAAAAAAATAGATGAATTTTCACAAACGAAGAGATGAATCTGGAAC
>JAABKJ010010672.1:0-10914 GCA_011634705.1 Andricus grossulariae
TTTGTTTTGGTGGAAATTAAAAAAAAAAAATTCGAAAAAAAAAAAACGGGAAGTGGGGTCCCCCCCCCCCCCCCAATTTACGTCTACACGAAATGAGATATCGTGCTGAAAATTTGGCACGCTAAATACAACGAATGAAGAAAGGTGTCTTTGGTCCTAAATATTTAGAATTGGGGAAAGTTTTTTTTTTTTTAATTACTTCTACTTACCGACAGAGAACGAAAGAAATCAAACGTCTGCCGTGAAGCCTAAATGCATCGATCGATATTTCTTATTTTCAATAATAAACTTTCTTCTTCCCCCAACTCTGTGCCTTGCCACTAACGGTCCTTTTATATTTATCAATATTTACCAAAAAAATTTCCGTGTTATTTTAACTTCTATTTTGAAATATGAGTGAAAAAATATCGATATCGATATGACTTGGTCAGCTGGTCCACTCGTTACATGGCCTAATTCTAAAATATTTTACTTACAAAATTTTCCATATTAGTACTTCATTTTTAAGCTAAAAATTTAACTTTTAATTAGCAAGCCTTAGTAGTTAAATAAATGTAAACGTCTGATTGAAACTTTATAAACTATTTTGAATTTAATAATAATTTTCAACTAATTTATTGATAATTAAACACTTTTATTAAATTGCAAATCCTATTCAAATTTCGAGTTTAAAATATTCCATTTTTAACCCATTAAATTAAAAAAATGTAAATAAGAAAAATAACAATTTTGTAATATTTAGCAATATTTGACTGTTTGTATTCAAAATTGAATAATTTGAAACTGAATGGATTTAAATAGAAAGCCTTAAATCTTTAAAATTTCAGAGAGCTAAATTTAAACTTTCAAATTACCATTTTAATTGTTCTATTTTTAACATTTTTAATTTGTGAGTGATATGGTTGAATTTTTATGTATAAGTAATAATTTAAACTATTCGAGTAAGTTTAAGAGATATTAATAAGGTTTGGAAAGATTCAAACTTATTTTAAAACTTGAAAAAATTAAAAGAAAATGTAGATTTTGGAAGATTTCGAACCGAAAATTTAGAAGCTTTTTAAGCATTTTGAAAAGTATCAAAAGAATAAAAAATTGTTTGTTAAGATTGCTAGGTTAATTGATATTTATTTTTTATTCTGAAAAATTAATTTCAAGAGAATATTAAAAAAAATTTCGAAAATTTTCAAAACAGATTCTGCAAGATTTTAAGGCAATTTTGGTAATTTTGTTTGATTTTTTTTAATTTTGGGAAAAATGCGAATAGTTTTACAGATATTTAGTACTTTTGAAAAAATTTCAAAAATAGTTTGAAGTTTGCAAAAATTCTAAAAAATATAAACAAAAAATTATAATCGTTCAATTTTTAATGTTTCTAATTTAAAATTGCTTAAAATGGTTTAATTTAAAAAATTTAGAAATATGTTGATTAATTCTTTAATGTGGAGCATCAAAGATGATATTGTGGATTTATATATTTTTTTAATTTCTGAACTGTACAGCTTATAAAATTTTGCAGTTTAATGGCATTTAATTTAAAATTGTTGATTTGAAAAGTGTTTAAAGCTTCCATTTTATACGTGTAAATTATTGAGCTTTTTAATAATTTTTTTTTTAAATGGCCCTAAAAAATTGTTGTAGACCGGGGAAAAACCGGAGAATGACTGATTAAAACGGCCACCCTGGAGACTTGCAAAATTTTGAGAAACGAGGGAGCTTCAGCTTCTCCAAGTAATTAATCACAACTAATACAGAGTCATGGTTCAATACACCTCAGAATAATCCGGATGTATCATAACATTAAGGGGCCGTTCAAAAATTACGTCATACTGCCGGGATGGGGGGGGGGGATGTTTGTGATGATTTATGATGTAGGGAGGGCGGTTAACGCAAAATGTCTTATTACACATGAAAAATATAAATGTCAATAACATTGTGTTGAAACACTTAAAAAATGGAAATTAGTTATTTTATTATACACTCTTTCCACTATTCTCCCCTTAATCCCTTTTTAAGAAGAGTTCCTCTTTTTCCCCGGTTTCAAAGAAAGTTCTCCTTTTCTCGTTTTTTCGCTTAAATGTGAACTGAATCAATAGAACCCAATAAGAAAATCCATCTATTTTTCGTTAACAGTTCATTATTTTTAATTGAAACGTCTGTTATTATATTTCTTGTTCTGAATTGATCTCTTTTGGTTAAAAATTCTACTATTTGGTTGAAAATGTATGTATTTTGTTGTAAATTCGTCTTGTTTGGTAAAAAATTAATCTCTCTGAAAGAAAATTTTTCTTTTTGAAATAAAGCTTATATATTCAATTGAATATTCTTATAGACAAAAAATATATCACGAAATTAGTCTATTAGTTGTATTAAACATTTTTATTAGATCCGGTTAAGGGTACGATTTTGTCACCTCTATCCATCAATAGATAATCGTTTCTGGCATTGCTCCTGGGCGCAACAGAATACTCAATTCTCGATAATTATAATTTATGATTAGTATACTTACAATTAAAATCAGTTTATTGAGTAAAAAACAGTGGAAACTATGATTATTTTACAAAAATCACGAAAGCTTAAATTTTTGACATTTTTTTAATCTCTGATATTCCGTGAGATTGGTACGATTGGTACGAGATGTTTAATCTTCATACAATTTAACCTGACTTGTGATGACAGGAAAGTGTTGGGATTTTTGACATACGTTAATCCTAAAAATGATATCTTTTCCGGAAGACTCCTTAACACAATTAAAATTGATGTGATTTTTAATAACTATTAATTTAAACTATTTTTTTGTTTATTATTTAAAATAATTTAAATTTAAAAACTTCAAGAATCAAAATAAACAAACACAACCTTTAACTTAAAACAACAGCGAGACAGTCGCAGAGTTGTCAATTTTGACCGCGAAATTTTTCGCCATTGTGCGATTATCTACTGTTGGTTGTCTACTGTTGGAAAATGTAATGCCTAATAAAAAGTCCCCAAATATTTATAAATAATAAAGTAAGAATGATTTTTATCAATAAATATTTTTCATTAAACTTCAGATTTTGATTCTAATGTTAACATGCCACAAAAATGTTTCATTAAGGTAAAAAGGATCAATAATGAAGAAGCGAAATTTTTTTTTCATGTTAAAAATTAATTTTTTGCCCTCGCACATTAACAAGTTATAAAATTTCAATGAAACTTCAGAAAATATAATACCCTTGCTGAAATGTTATATTAATAAAATAATGACATTTTTTTACCAGATTTCCAGTTCATTAAGATTATCTACTGTAAATCATTATCTACTGTAGGGTGGTTTCCCCTACTTTATTAAAAGTTTATTTTAACTGTTGAAGATCAACCTCTTTGGTATAAAATTGAACTATTTTGTTCAATTTTCGTTTTTCTTGGTGGTAAATCAAGTTTTTCAACTGCAAAATTAACTATTCCATGTTTGGTCGAAAACTGATAGTTTTTTATTTAAAATTCCACTATTTGGCTTAAAGATTTAATTGTTTAGTTGAATATTCAAAAATATAGTTAACATTTTTTATCTCTCTTGACAGTAAAATCTTTCCTGGTTGAAAATTTTACTTTTTCCTTGAAAATTCGTTTTTGGCTTGAAAATTCATCCCTTTGCGTAGAAGTTTTATCTTTTTTGGTTAAAATGCAACTCTTTTGGTGCAAATAAGACTATGCTGTCATTTTGTTCTGACATTACAAAGACATATTATATATATCTCATATATATTATATATATATCATATTATATATATATATTACGTTCATTTTTTTCAATGTCCGACAATGATTGAATTTTCAACAAAATAATTAAATTTCAAACCACATAAATGAATTGTCCACCTATAAAGATGAATTTTCAACCAAATTATTGAATTGAGGGTTCGGATCAAAGAATGGGTCGCGCGCTCGAAAACGCCGAAAGGTATTGTCCATGTGTCTCGTGATATCCAAGTTTTAAAGTTCAAAAATTTAAATTTTCAAAAATATCGTCATATAGAAAAGGGCAAGACGGAACTTTTTTGTATGTGTAGTTTTTGTGTCTAATAAATATTCTTAATAGTAAAAATGAAAAAGTTATAAAAAAAATTCCCCAAATTCAATTATTTTTTAAAACATGAATCGTCAAAACTCTGCTAAATAATATTTAAACTGTTTAAAATTTGGTATACGCACGCAGTGTACCCTAGCAAAGCCTAAAAAATGAAGAAAAAAAAAACAATCAAAATTGCCTATTGTTTAATAATAATTAATTGCAAGTTGAGACCGGTCGATAAGCAAGTTTGTTTAGTTTCTGCAGATACGAGCCTTTTCGAGCGCGCAAACCATTCTTTGATCCGAACCCTCAATTAAAAAAAAAATAATTATAAAACAAACAGTTGCATTTACAACCAAGTAGTTGAACTTTCAAGAAAAAGAGATAAATGTTTAACAAAGCAGTTTAGCTTCCAACAAAATAATAAAATTTTACAACCAAATTAATTAATTTTTATCAAAAAGTTGCATTTTCAACTAAAACGATGAATCTTAAACAACAACAAAGAATGAATTTTTAACAAAGAAGTTCAACTTTCAAACATCTAGTTAAATTTTCAGTAAAAATAAGATTTATTCTCATCAAAAATATAATAGTTGATATTTCAATCAAAAAAGGTTTTAATTTTAAATCAAAAACAGTCTAATTTAACCAAAAATATGAATTCCCAACGAAAAATATAATAGTTAATATTTCAGCTAAAACATATTAATGTGATATAATGAGATTAAAAAGACTTAGACTTTCAGTTTTTATATTGTCAGACAATGAATTTTTTTTATTGCAAATTCGACTAGTTTGAAAGTTGAACTTCTTTGTTAAAAATTAATTTTGTTGTTCTTAAAGATTCATCATTTTAGTTGCAAATTCAACTATTTGGTTAAAAGTTAAATTATTTATTGAAAATTCGTCTCTTTTGCATTAAACTTCAACAATTTGGTATAAAATTATTTTTTTATGGTGTTGAAGAATCAAGTATATAGTTGAAATAGCACCTTTTCTGGTTTAAAAGTCAACTGTTTTCTAAAACATTCGACTTTTTAGCTTGAAAACTCAACTCTTTCGTTGAAAATTCAGCTCTTTTGGGAGACAATTAATCTTTTTTGGTTGAAAATTCAACTATATTGTTAGAAATGCAACATATTTCGACTTTCAATATTAAGCCTTTCATATTGAATTCAATATGGTACATATATTTAATTTTATTTAAAAGAATTCCTTCCCCTATTTTAGTGAAAAGTCAACCTTTTTGCCATGCTTTGAGAGCATTTTCGACTGCAAAGTTTATTAAAATACTATGTTTGTATTAACATGTATAGAGTATTCTTGAAGTTCTTGTTTGCGAACTGAAACGAAGATGTAAAGATAAAAGAGAGTTTGATGTTCAGATTTATTCTGCTCTTTAAGAAATTCATAGTTGCGAATTATGATTAAGATTAGGTAACTGGGGAGAGAGGCGTGCGATAGGTTTAACGCGTCCTTACTTTATAACGCGTTCGTGCTTTTTTCGCCATTAATCTTCGTTCGAATGCACGTGGACAAACGGGGCATATCGGACTAATGTTCTTTCGTGTTTTTCGCATTGCGGTCTGGCAATCAATCCTCTTCTCACGAACGTTTTGTGTATGATGACCAGTAGTTTTGTTCTTTTTTTCAACCATGTCCTGCAATGTTGCGTTTAATTATTTCAACTTTTTTACTGAAGGTTTCAAGGAAATTGAATAAAAGGTAAAGTAAATGGCAGAATGCCCAGAGGTAGACCGCCGAAAGAATGGTTAGAGTCCGTGAATGAGACATTAATCCGAAGAGACATAAGAAGCCATAGAAACAAGAGAGCTTGCATGAAAAAATGCATGAACGTGAAGGAAGCTAGAGTAGTATGACAGGACAGAAAAGTTTGGCGACAAATAGTTTATAAACAAAAAATTAAGTAGAGAGAATAACGCCTGAATCAAAAACCTTGGATACTAATGGGCCTAAGTGGGGAACTACACATAACAATTTTGTGAGGCTCTTCACGTGGGGTGATCGCTAGAGAGATTGATCAGCAACCTGGGTCGGAGCAGTGTTGCGGAACGAACGTGTCATTTAAATAAATAACACGAGAATTCTAGATCAATCTAAAATATTTATACCTTACGGCTTACACTGTTATACCTATCTACCCTATACTTATATACCAATCCACACACTACTTCTTTCCAACCGAGCAATTCACGCCTACTCCGAAAGGGAAATAGCCTAATGATATAATAATAATAATAATAATAACTTTTCACTGTAACTCGAATTTTTTCAGGGTTTCGCTTGACATTTTCAAACCAACTGTTCATTTAAAAATTTGAAACCTTTCATTTTGAGGAAGTTTTAAAAGATGTTCAGTTTAAATGACCAGCAATCTTTAAATGCCTTGCTATTTAAAAATGTTTTTGATGAAGGCTTCGATTTAAACTGATGCAATTTCGAATTTTCAAGTTGGATACAAGTTATTTGTAAAATTAATTATTTTTTCAAGTCTTTTTCAAGTTGTTAAATTTTGAAAAATCTAAATTTTCACGATTACGAAAACTATTTAGATCTGGACGCTTTAATTACGTAAAAAGTTGTATATTGAAAGCTTTTAATATAATACTGGTGGATTCTATGTCATTTCATCACACTGAATAGGATTCGGTTGTATCTTGGCAGGTTCTTTTCTTCATTGGTGAAGAATCACCTCTCCTAATATTTTTTAAAATTTGAACAATTTGACGAAGGTACGGGGCTTTGAATTTTTGTGTAAATTTTTTTTGTTATATTTCCATATTTTTGGTACTATTTGACGGATTTTAATTTAAAATTCTGCAATTTAAAATCGCTTGGTTTTGAATGGTCCAAGTTTGGAATCTTTTAAATTGAAAATGATTCAATTTCATGTTGTTAATTTATAATTATTAAAGTTAAAAATATTTGGAAATATATCAAATTTTGCAAACAGTTTTGGAAGTGAATAAACTAATCGACAGTAAAGAAGTATGAATTGCTGCTAGTCCGATCGTAAACCAGATTCTTTTTGAGATTTGAGGGACCAACCCCAAAGTTCGAAATCACTGTTAGAAGTTTCTTATAACTGAGATGCGTGTTGATAGATTATTAGCAACCATTAGAGACCTTGCAAAAGAAAGGGTAAGATAGGCAACCTTCAAAATTTCGCGTCAACCTCTTCAAGTTCGTAATGTCTTTGCACTCAGTAATAAATCATCCTTGCCCCTGACTATCGTCAGATCTCAACCCCTGTCAGCATGCGTGTGCAGAGTTCAACGCTGTTTCTTCCGCGGGTAATGTCAGGATTGTGACAATCGATAATGTGGTCTTTAGTTTTTTTTTAATTTATCAAAAATCTATCAAAAAGGCTTAATCTCGCCTTTCAATATTTAAATTAGTTTTAAATGTAAACTACACGATTTACAACTCCTAGTTATGAATCTTAATTTAATCAAGTTCCACAATCACAGGGTGGCCGCTTCATCGGAAAACCGGGAAATGGCCGGGAATTTTTTGAGACCGGGAAATGGCAGTAATACAATTTAACATAGGTTTGAGCTCAACTCTTCTTTTTGTAAAAACTGTTTGATGAGCTGTAAATCTAAATGAATCAATGATTTCTATAATTGAACTGTAGTTCCAGTATGAAAAATAAAAAATTAAATGATTTTACAAGATGGCTCGGAATGTGTTCCAAATGAAACAATTTAAACGTTTTAAGGTTAAAAATTAAATAGTCGAAATAGTTAAATTTTCAACTGAAATGATGAATCTTGAACAAGAAAAAAATGAATTTTTAACAAAGTAGTTCAAGTTTCAACCAAGTAGTTGAGTTTTCAACCAGAAAAGGTGAATTCTCAATGAAAAATGTTATAGTTTATATAAATTTCTACCAAAACAAATGAATTTTCATCCAAATATTTGAATTTTCAACTAAAAAAGATGAATTTTCAACTAGATAAATGTTCACTTAAATAGGTAAGTTTTCAAGCAAAGAGATCAATTTTCATATAAAGTGTTGAATCTTCAACCAGAGTAATGAATTTTTAACAAAATAGTTCAACTTTCAACTAAGTAGTTGAATTTGCAAACCAAATAATTTTCAACTAAGCAGTTACATTTCCAACTAAAAATGATACATTTTTAACCAAAGAGATGAATTTTCAACCGCAGAAAAATGAATGTTTAACAAAGACGCCGGAAAAATCTCGATAAATAAAATTCCGTGTATCTGGAAATTTAAAATATCCAAATAATAAAATTCTCGACAGTTTATGATATTAGCGCAATGGGAAATTACTGAAATAAAATTTCTGACATCAAATATTCGACACTGTAAGTGTAAGATTGCCGACCATAGGGAAATTAACGAATTATTAAATTCCCTGATCTAAGCAATGAAGAATTTATTAAATAATAGAATAATAAATAAAATACTTTTATTTAAACAAATGTATTATTTTATTTGTTACTTATTTATTAGCAAAACAATTTTTTAATTGTTTAGATTCGCGAATTTTATCATTCGAAAATTTTCCTATATAGGAAATTTTGTAATGTCGAATTTTTTATAATGTTGGTAATTGTATTTTTCGGTATTTTTCAGTCGTCCCGCTGAATTCAGACTATGAACGTTACAATTTTAATTATTCCATTAAAAAAATTTTGATTTGTAAGCGAAAGTGTTGAGTTTTGATGTATAAATAACAATGGAACAGTTATTATTTTAAAACGACTAAAAATTTAAAGAAATTTAACTTCTAATTTGAGAAAAGTTTAGTTAAAGAAATATTTTAAATTTAAATCGATCAAATTTTAAAGTTTGTAACTTAAAATTGTTTAAAATTATATAATTTTGAAGATTTACAAATTTACTGATTGATTATTCAATTTAAAGTTTTGATTTGTATTTTTTAACCAGAAACCTTTGAACTGTTTAATTTGTAGAAATTAAAAATTTTGCAATTTAACGACATTTAATTTAAATTTGTTATATTGCAAAGTATTAAAAGCTTACATTTTATGCATGTAAATTATTGAAGGCTTAATTTAAAAATTTCGGAATTAAGAATTGTTTAATCTTCAATTATTATAAAATCCTCCATTAAAACGGTCACCCTGAATTGGATTCAAATACAAAAATTATAATCAGAAAAGCAAAAATAACTATCTTTATCCCTTTGAAATTAGGATTTCTAATAAGAATAGTTGCAGGGTTAACAACATCTGAATGTTTTTTTTATGGAAATCGACTTTTATGCTTCCAGAATTAATAATTGATTTCTTGATATATTGCATATTAGAAAATACCATATTTACTTAATATAGCAGCCATAAAATATAGAAGCCACTAAATATATTTGGGTTAGGTGAAAATGAGAAGAATTCCATTTCGACAATATTAGTTTTGCTAATATTTCTGGTTTCTGCCAACGGATATAATTCGGTTTTCATTGATTTCTCACTCATCTATTTCTGTTATCCGTTAGGTGGAATAAGTGTCGATTGGTGATACAAAAGATCTAGAATTTAGGCTTAGACCTGCCAAAACCGGACTTGCTATTTCTATAAAAAAAGGTCGACCTGAAAAAAAACCTCGTCATTCTTCTCTTCACGTGACTCTTCGAACCTAGAACCTAAAGATCTGAAACGTTTGGATTTATATATTACAGCTATAAGACTTTAAGTATTGTAAGATCTTTTCTATAAAAGTTTTATTTAATGAAAGTTAAATAACGTTCTTCTATTGCAATTATTGATTTCCAAATCTTAATTTATAACCTGAAATTGGTTTGATAAATAATTCATATCTTGTTGTTTATAAGTAACGTTTGATTACCAGTAACTGAAACATGACTTTAAATTCGAATCTGTTATGAGAAATCTGGTCTTAAATATCTGAAAAATCGGTGACGTCTCATCGCATCAAAGAAGGAAGAATTGATAAGATCACAACTGGTATTTTAAACAATCGAAAGTACACCCGAGATTGAAGTTATAGAGTGAATAGTTTGATCTTCTGTATCAAGTGAAATTTACGAGTATCGGTGACCTGGTTCCACTTATCGTCATTTGATTTTTGAAATGAATTTTAGTTTAGATTGTCATTGAAATTTTTGAGGAAGCTGCATTAATTTATTTTGCTTCCTCGTGGAGAGACGTTTAGAATCGCCTAAATTTTCAAATATAATTTTTTGACATATTTCATCGTATATTTCGATATAATACGACCCCAGGAGTTCGAAAATACAATTTGAAAAAATGTAGTTCAGACTGATATCTAGGTCTGATAGGATTTTGAGCTGGATCGGCCATTTAGAAGTAGTTTTTTTTTTGCGTTTAGAGATTTAAAAAAAATTTCCTTGTTTATATGAAAAAAACTTTTCTGATATTCAAAATACAATACGATATCTAACGTATTTGTTTGCGTCTTTGAGGCGCATCCATTGACTTATTGTTGAAACTTTTATGACCTACCAATATCGATTTATGAAGTTTCAAAAAAATAGTTTATTCTGTTTATATGAGAACAACTTTCTTGATATTCAAAATACGACAATACTTTATGTAATGTATTTTTTCGTGTCCTTGAGACGCATTGATTGAAGGTCCCGGAAGCTGGAATTAGAACATTGTCATATCGATATGGGCACTATGCCACAATTTCGTGCTTATTTAGTGCCAATTTATGCTGCAGAAAAAACATTTTGTGCCCGATAGTTTTAGTCTAAAACATGTAGTAATGCCAGCTTCAGCTGAAGTTACAACTCCCCTATGCGAAACTCGGAAACTATTAGAGATATCAAATTCTTCTTTGCGCAGGAATTTTGTGCTAATTA
>JAABKJ010010673.1:0-10914 GCA_011634705.1 Andricus grossulariae
ATATATATATATATATATATATATGTGTGTGTATAAGATAATATATACAACAAAATAATAATATAATAGTAGTGATAATATAAAGAAACAGACCGATAGTTTGAGCCCATATTAAGAATATAATATAACATTTTATTCTTAATAATTCCCTACAGATTACGTGTCTTTTGAAATAAAGTTTGGAATTTTCAACCTGTACAGTGGACTAATATTAGTTAAAAAGGGATTCGAAAACAGATACCTTTATGTGCATGCATTCACATAAACATATCTATATTATATTGTGAAAAATTGTTTGGATTAAAAACAATAGTTAAGAGGTGAACCACTGTATCAGTTGAGATTCTGACGGGACGTCTAACCCGTGGAAAATTTCCAAAAACGTGCCGCGTCGCTCGTCACGTACACCGAACGTGATTCATGGCGCGTGCACGCTGTTTTACGTTGAGATCACGTAAACAAGGTCGTGAAAGCGAGAGCTGGGAAACTCGAGCTTAGTGAGCCGATGCTTGAATGAAAATTCCTAGCAGTGGCTCACAAGATTCAGAGTTTCACAATTCTCCCTTTTTTACATTTTTAGAGGATGTATATCAAAACATCAAAATTGGTTGCTTTCCCCCTTTGTGGTCAATTTTAAGCACCAAAAATGTGGAAAACGTTCGAATAGTGATTTTGAAGATTGTTCGATTTCGACTAAAAGGAGGAAGATTGTGACCATTCGAGAAACCTACTCAGAAACAGAAGTTCAAGTCGCATTTCTCACAAACTTGAAATATTTAGGGAAGACTTCATCAGAAAAAAAATCCGTGAACTTCTGTGCGTTGATTCTAACGACCTAAATAAGTATCTACTGGAAGCGGAAGGTGGAGAACTTATTCCATTTACTGCTAATGAATGTTTAGCTCTAATAGAAGATGTTAAACTTTCCAAGCATCAATTTGAGTGTATTCGTCTGCAAATGAAGACAAAGAATGTGGACATATTAAAACCGTACAAAGAACTCTCTACAGCAAGACAAGAATGCTGTCCTCCATAATCAGCCATACATGTTACGGAAAGATGGGTTAAAATTGATTTACAAGCTTTGTTGAATCATACAGCATCACGTTTACTTTAGATTCCTGAAATCATGTCTTTGACTAATTCTATTATCAACCCTAGAAATCTAGTTCATTTAAGGATGATAACCAAATGGGGTTGTGATGCAGCCTCTAGTCAGAGTCAATATAAACAAAAATTCGATGAAGACGGCATATTCTATGAGAGCATATTTATGGTATATATTGTACCCTCGTGCTTGGAACAATCGTCGGCCAGGTTATCTCAGGTATTGTCGTCCGTTAATGTTCGAATACACACACGAAACAGCCGATAAAACTAGATTAGAAGTAAATTCAATAAAAAAAGAAATTGCTGCGCTGTTACCAACAACCATGAAAATCAATCATTTCAAATTTTTTGTACATCATACAATTTTTTTCACAATAGTTGATGGAAAAGTATGCCAGGCAGTTTTTGAAACACCATCAGCTGCATCCTGCTTTATACGTAAAGCAAATCCTTCAGACATGAACGATTTCTGGATTTTCTTCTGCATATAGCGTATCATGCAGATTTCAAGAAAAGCTGGACGACTCTAGAGAATAAAGGAAAAAAGCTGATGGCTCAAAGAAAGAAGGCTATTCAAGAAAAGTTTAGAGAAAAACTGGGGTTAATTGTTGATCGTCCGAAGCAAGGTAGTGGCACATCCAATTATGGAAACACTTTACGCAGATTCTTTCAAGATCCACGGTTGACAGCAGAAATCAAAGGCATCAATTTCTAGCTTACAAAGAATTTTAGTATCATACTTCAGGTTTTAATGTGTGGAAAGGATGCCCATCCAGGCAAGTTTGACGTGTATTGTTTAAAGACTGCCAAACTTTATGTTAAATATTACAAATGGTTTTACATGCGTTCTTTAGTGCATAAGATCCTGTTGCATGGTGGGCACATAATTTGATCAGCCCTTCTTCCTATTGGTCAGCTGACTGAAGAAGCGCGAAAAGCACAAAATAAAGATGTTTGTCGCATCAGAGAATTTCATACCATAAAATTAAATCGAGTTGTGACTAACAAAAACTCGACTCACAAATTGTTTATCTCATCTGATTCAGTCATAGCTAGTGAAAAAAATTTCCCAACAAAATCAGGGACGAAACTAGACCCAGAAGCTCAGGAAATATTAGTTGAAGAAAACTAAGATCCTTTTGATATTATAATAACACCAAACTGTATCAATATAATATTGGTAAGCCCAACAAAGCACGTTTAACAAAAAAATTACCTCAAACACTCAAAAATTGCTTGAACGGCGCATTTATTTATCAAATTTGTTTGTAACAATCACATTTGTCATGAAATTACAATATAATTGAGAAAAGTATCACTAGCAAGACTAACAAAGTAGGTTTAAAAAAAAAAAGTAACTGAAACTCTTAAAAATTGCTCAAACTATGCATTTGTTTATAACAATCACAAAATTGTTATGAAATGATAATATAGTTTATTGAAACATCACTGCCAAGTTCAACAAAGCACATTTAAAAACAAAGTACCTCAAACACTCAAAAATTGCTCAAACGGCGCATTTGTTTATAACATTTGTTTATAACCATAAGTAAGATATTCCGTTTTGTCTTCATATGTTTTTAAGTTACTTTAATTGGAGTAAAAGCGAAAATCGCTTGATAAATATTCAAAACCACTCAAAAATCACCTACCATTGTGAACAATATTTTTTTTCTAATCGGCCTCGAGGGATCTCTTAAGAATTTAGTTAGCTTTAATTTAAAGAAAAATATTAAATCGGTTTAAAATTGTAGCCGGAATCGTATTTTAGCCGCGTATTGTATTATATTTTAGCCGCGTCTGGCGATCACTCAGCTACGTAAGGGGAAGTTGAGTAGAGAGAGTAACGCAAGCAGGTAGACGGTGATCAAATGGGCATTGCCCCCCTGTCTACTCAACTTCCCCTCAAGTAGCTGAGTGATCGCGAGACGCTGTCGCCGCCGACTCTTGCCAGCTAGGGGGGGGGGTCCTTTGTACTAATGAGCAATAAAATACGGATCATAAATTTTGTTAATTTTGCAATTAGTAATTTAGAAATATTATATTCGAAATCTACGTTTCTTGGCGATTCCAACGATATGTCACTTGCATTAATAAGTTAAAAATTATATTCTTTTGAAATTAATTTTAATTGTTTTGAATAGTTTGGAATTTATCCTGAGTTTGTTTAAATTCAACTGGATATCTGATGAATTTCATCGAATTCTATTGTATTATTTTGATTGCAAAAAAACATAAGTCACTTTTTGGGTTAGAAATAAGTCACTTTTATTCATATTTTTGTTTCAAATTGGTCACTTTTTTCAAGTAAATTAGAATGTACGTATAAGATTTCATTTTCCACATTTTTATTATTAACTAACAGTCAAACATGGTATTTTTACAATAAAATAAAAATGAACATTTTTCTACATATTCATTGCATTATTTAAATTTGAATAATTATTTTTGAAAACCAATCCTTAACAAACTAGCTGTATATTCGATGTCCAGTGCTTCCACTTTGTTTGTATTTATAATCATATGGTGCTCATTTAAGGAGCACTTTGCTTCTCGTTATCAAATTTATTTATTTACTTATAGAGGAAGCATTAGTGATTTTTTAAATAATACACAAACTAAAGTTTTCATTTTGATCAATTGAAAAATAGAAATGTATTTATAATTTATTTATTTTATTATTTTTTATTAATTTATTTTATTGCTAGAATTATTCTTGATTGGTATAATCGGTGACACTATTATTTCTTCGATATCCCTTACGTGACGACCAGGCACTAATGTTTCTGTTTCATCGCTTTTTTTCTGCTTAATTTATCTGATTCAATTTTTACTCGTTCAGTTCTTTAATCTTAATCTCTTAATTAATATTTGATATTTGTAAATTTTCCATTTGTTCTGCTTTAGCACATGCTGCTTCTATAGTTTCCTCATCTATTTCGGGCCATGCATAATCTGACACACACCAAAAAAACTACTTTTAGTATTTTTTGAAAATTTTATAAAATAACAAGTTTCATTATAAACTTTTTATCAATTTTTTCTAGCCATTTGCATTTTGTAATCAATCTAATTCAAAACATTTTTTATATTGTCATATAACCTTCTTGGTTATACGATGAAAAATTAATATTAATCAGTATTATTTATAACATAATAAAAACTTCTATTCCAAAATACAAAAAAAAAACAAAAAAAAACAACAATGCCTCAGAGATTTTCGAGACACACCTATTTTTTAGGGAAGGATTTGTAATAGAACAATTTTGAATTCAATGCATTCAGAGTCAATTCAAAACAATAAATAATTAAGACAATAATTTCTCAAACTCAAGCCTTGAAATTAAGAAGATTTTAGAATTAGGTACTGAAAATTGATTAATTCTTTATTTAAAAATGACCAAAATATTGCAAATTATTTTCAACCTCAACTAAACAAAAATCTGCCTGCTGGGCGGGCACATTCTACTCGCGCGCTGGGCGCGCGACTGTTGGTTCTCGCGCTTTGCGCTTCGGGCTCAATAATGCATTTCCTCACGCTACGCTCTCGGTCCTTGTATTTCCCCCACATTTGTGCACAAGCCTTTTAAAATTAAAGGTCAAGGCATCGACAACTGCAATTTGGTTATTTTGAATTCTCTTTTGTTAAAGCTCCTTCGACTTTACGAATATATTCTCATCACGTATCTCGTGCTTCGCACACGATTTTGTCCCAAATTCGAACTTTTCTACAATATGCAACACTATTATATCAAATGTATATTACATATATCATCGCCTGAAACTTGACCTTTACCTTTACCGTGCGCATACCATTCGTCAATCAAAGTTTCAGTCCATTTCGAGGCTATTTTATTGTTTGTATTATTCATTGTTTAAAGTGTACGCCCAACTACCACCTTTATGCGAGAATTCATTTTGCGAGTCGGAATCATGTCCAAATTAAGTAGTTAGTCGTCATATGGTGGAGAGTCTAGTTATAACGTCAGTCCCACCAAACTTCGGTTAATTAATGGGGCGTGTGAGAACAGAACTGAAACCGAGAGAGTCATGGTTGTTTAGTTCTTTATATTGAGGTCACCAGCCTTCAGCAGTGTAGTATTCGATGGGAGTTCATATGCACTCATCTGCCCTATAATTTTTGTTCTTTAATCTTTTTTCATATCTTGCATAGTTTGACCGCAAAATGGAATTTCTGATTCTTCCTTATTTTTTTGTGCGATCAAAATTTGAATTTTAGATTTTTCATAAAATTCCAAAAGTTGTTATGACATTATTGTAGGGTGTTCAAAAAGCAACGATTTTTGGCTTAAAATGTTCACTTTCGTTTGTTTTTTGGAATTTTGTAAATGCTATAACTCCGGTAATTTTGCTTCTATTAAAAAAAGTCATGAGAATCTTTTGCTTGAAAATTGATCTTTTTTAGTTGAAAAATTAAATTATTTTGGTGGATAATTCATATGTTTGAGCTGAAAATTAAACATTTTGGGTACTATTTTTTTTCTTTATTGACTGGAAAATTGTTCTTGTTTAAAAATTCAACTCAGTTGTCGAAAATTCCTATTTTTAGGGTCCGTATAATGTGCAGCCCCCTCCCCATCTCATGCAAAAATAACGTTAGACTATAGGGGGCAGGGGTAAAATCTTACTATTTCTTATGAATTAACAAAGTAGTTCAACTTTCAACCAGGTAGTTAAATTGCCAACGAAAAAAATTAGTTCTCAACAAAAAATGAAATAATTGACATATTAAGCAAGAAAAATGTTTCATTTTAAATAAAAAACAACTGAATTGAACCAAAAAGGACGAATGTCCAATAAAACAGAATCATCCATCCAAGCAGATGAATTCCCAACCAAACAGTTATTAGCATTGTTAACCAAAAAATAAGCTTTCTATAAAATAGTTTAATTTTGAAGCAAATAGTTAAATTTTTAAACAAAAAGATGAATTCTCAACAAAACACGTCAATTTTTAAACCAAATAGTTGAATTTTCAACCAAGAAGATTAATTTTTTACCAATAAAGACAAATTTTCAACAAAATATATACATTTTCAACAAAAAATATAAATTTTCAACCAAATATATAAATTTTCAACTATATAGTTAAATTTGCTACCAAGTTCTTGATTTTTCTAGCCAAAAATACGAAATTTCTACAGAAAAATTGATTTTCCAACAAAGAATTTAATTTTTCATCGAAACATAATAATTTTTAACCAGACAGTTGCATTTTTAACCAAAAAGGTGAAATTTCTACAGAAAGAAATGAATTTTTAAACGAAAAAGACGAAGCAGACGAAAATTTGAAACAGACGTGTTTGTTAATTTTGAAAGTTTCCAATTAGAAAGCATATCATTTTCAAAGTGTGTCACAATATTTTAAAATTCTGCAATTTTGAATGGTGAAAATGGCATTGACTTTTTTTGGTAGTGTCTATATGTCCGGGCAGAAGTAAGGCCCCTTCCCTTTTCCAGCTCCCCCTTTCCCTTGCCAGGTCCGTATGTTTAGACCCAAACGTATTATAAACGTGCATGAACGCACGGACTATCAAAAACAGTTTAATCTTTGAGGCCTTAAAGCTAAAGCGGTTTTAAAGTAAGAAATCAGAATCTAAATAGTTTGATAAAAGTTGTATGTTTCTTTAAGGATCACCTACACCGTACCAAAAATGTGAAAAGAACATTTAGGGTTGGTAAAAATATTTTGGGGCAATACGGTGTTTCAGGAAACTATTCTGAAGAGATGTTAACAGTTCATTAATGTAATTGTAATTAATTTCTAATGTAATTTTTTGTAATAATGTTTTGTTGAACTTATGTTTGACAGCTTCCGTTCTATGACTAAGGAGTAGATTCTGAGGACTGAAAAATGTATTTAGATAATAGGATACTTTATGACAATTTGGGAGCCCTTAATAAGATCTTTATTTCTAAGAAAACCCGGGATCGATCAAGGGTATTAGTTTTGAAGGCTTTTGAAGCTTTTTTTTGATAGATCAATTTTTGAAATTATGATTATGGTGGTACTAGCTTCATGAAAAGTCAGCGCGCAACCCGTTTTTTATAACGAATTTCAGAGTACAAAGTTTAAGACTTAGCGTCCTTTTCAGCCCTTAATGAGCCCTGAATTTTGATATGATGCCGGGATGTATTGCAGCACTGGTTTCGGAATTATAGGTGTGGCAGGGCCGGCTTCACATGTGAAACCAGAGTGCGCATCGTTTTTCAAAAATCTAAAAGGACTGCGTTATTGGGCCTAGCATGAATCGAGAGCCCTGAATGAGTCCCTAATTTATCAAAATATGCGTATTAGATTGAATAAACAGTTTAGAAGTTGCAGGTATGGCAGTGCTAGCTTCATGTGAAGTCAGCGTCCAACTCATTTTTTATGAAAAACTGCAGAGCCCAAAATTTGGGACTTACGGCCCTTAAAAGCCCTGAACGAGCTCTAAATTAAATGATAGTTTCTAATTTGATTTTATAAAAAGTCGGTGCTAGCTTTAGAGGCGTCCTTAGTTTTGATGGACAAGGAGATACGTGATGTCGGCTTAAACAGTTCTAACAAAGTAGCGTAGATTGAACGAAGTGTCGCGTCGGCGCTCATCTGATGTCTTCTTTTTGAAAGATTTACACTGATACAAAAAGTATTGTCCTGAGCTGAAGAAACCAACAGCGGTTCTGTCGATTTTGGCATTATGAGACTTGAAACCTGCTCGTTTGCTTGACTTCAAAGAATGAGAATCCTTTGGCGGTGGAGAGGATGAATCTGCCTCGAGAGCTTCGAAAATCCTTATCGTGATCCAAACCATCATTAGCAGCTATGCCTGATGGTCTGACACCTATCGCCTTTTACCGATGTTCTGGCTGCACAGGATCTTTTTCAAGTAACCTGGCCCGAGTTGCCCGTCCATCACGAAACTCTACATTGTCATCCTGAATGCTGCCATCCCCAGAGGTGGTATCAAGCGAGGACTCGACGTTCTTCGGGTAGCAACCAACGCCTCAAAAAGATATTTAAATTTTCCATTGAGCTTTTTTTAGCTAGTTAAAGGGCATTTAACCCTCGCAGAGCTTCGCATGCGAAGGTAGGGCTATATACACTAGAAGGGCGCCACGTATCACAGGAGGCCGTTCTAGACATCACACTCTGATGCCATGGACTAATTCAAGTGCTTGATGATTTAAAGATGTTATGAATTTAATACGACACTTAAAACCTCTTGCGTAGATGTAGTAGGCACAAAATTAGGTGTATAGTGCAGTTTGGAGCAAAACATTGAATTAAATGGACTCTCATGGGCTAGCATTACAGCTCAAAGTAACACCGAACTATAGGCTGGGGAGTGTTACGAGTAGCGCAAATGATGAATGAGATGCGGTATTATAAAAAAGTAATATTCGATCATGATTTTAAAAATGTTGCAGGGCCAAACTACAAAAAGAAAAAAGAGAAACTCCAGGCTCCAAAAGATCAGGTGCTTAATGGAATAAGTCTCGGCTCCACAAGCGCAGCTGGAAAAGGAAAGCAGATTCATTCTTTTCATGTGTTCGAATATTCGAACGTGCAAGCTGGAAAAAGCTGGAAAAGGAGAGCAGATTCATCATTTTCATGTGTTAGAATATTCGAAAGTGCAACAATGGCCGGATCTAATTCTTTTAAGCAACAAGATATCTTGTCTATTAATCGTAACGCCTCTGAACCAGGGAAGACGTAAATCGAGGTCGACCCCTTCAAATAATGTTACCCCCCTTGAATTCAGTCCATAAATCTCACTTCGCCTAGGCTATCCGTATATGATTGGTCCACCTCAGACATCAGATCCTGAAACTAAGTCTCGAGAGTATCCAGCTCAGCGCCTATAGACGCAACCATCTTGGCGAGACCATCAGCCAGCTCGTTGAGACTGGCGCCCCTGTGGGCTGGAATCCAGGCTAGTGACTCTCTGATTATGTAGTTCAGTTTCTTCCCCAAGGAATCCTGGAAGAAAAAGTCAAGTGTCGAAAGGGAATCTATAAAGACCACAGAGGTTCACTTTGGGTGTGGCATCACGAGACTCCTATAGACCATAAAAAGGAAGTCAGGGTGATCCCCCAACATGATAGGCAGAATTTGTATTGAGCTCTCGCAATTCAAGATGGCGTTAACATAGACAAAGGGAAATATCCTCAGCCTTAAAATGTTTACGGGAGAACAGGACCAGCTGGAATTTCGGAACCAATTATTTTATTAGCTAATTATCTAAATCCCGAAGAGCTTGAGAGACACCTCTTGTAGGCGCGAGAGAATCCAAGGATAACGGTGGGCCAAGTGGTCTTCAGTTTCGTCTCTGGTCCGGAATGACCTTCACTTACATCAAACACAGGATTTCTTCGCTCCGAAGATTAACATTCCGGGCCGTACGAAACATTTCTGTTGGTTTTGCAGGCATGCTAACAGCTGGCGCAACTAACGCGCTGAGGGTACTGCCCGCTTTGTCTCTACGCTGCTGCTTGTCACGCATGACTGAGCACCGACTCTCTTTCGGTCCCGCGGTTCCCGCATCACCAAACTGCCGAATATTAAAATACTAAGAATGAATTAAATGAGATTTACTTTACTTCGATTCCCAGTGTATTGTAATTTTCGTTTATTTTCTTAAAATTGTTTATATTCCACTATTCGACATCAAAAAATAATGTTCGAGAATATAAGCAGGTATATTAGTGTCAGCTGAAGTTTTTGTTTTTAAGTTATAAGATATTTAAGCTGTATCAATCAGGAGCGCGGTATAAACAGTCGTGCGTGCGTGAGTGGGAGTCCAATGCTGTGTTAGTGACCGCGGTTGTCCCGTCGCCATCTCCACATCGGCGCTCGCTTCAATATAAGACACGGTGCGCCTCTCTGGGATGAGAGAGCGTAACAGTGCGCTCACACTTCGAGTAAAAGATACAAATTTACACGATGACACACAAAAAGGTGAAGTTTGCTTATTAAAAAAAAAAAGAAACAACCCTTGCACGAATATTTGGGCTAAAGTCATCCCAGTGAGAGGGTTTGCATTCAAAGGTATTCAATATTTTAATACCTAGAAATGCCGTTTCTGTCCTTTTTTGAATCCCCGATTAGGCAGCGAATATATTTAGATTCCAAACCCTTTCAAAGCCGATTAGAGCTATCAAACGTAACCTGAAATAAATTAAAAACACCATTTTCGTGTAACGCATTAGAAGGCGCTTCAAAAGCATAACATTATCCAAATCTAGTAAGACTGTGCATAACAATACATCACTGTACTGTAATAGAACGAAAAATTTCCAAAGTGATAAAAGACATCATCTCCTGGGTCCCTAGGTAAGCGATGAACAAAAATGTGTTACACCCCTCAAACCAAAATTTGATAAGTAACCTTGAGAAGTTTGTTTCTAGAGGATGTTCCAAAAGCAATTATTAAAGAATTGTGTCGCTAAAAAAATTAGTATGTTTTTATTATTCTCAAAAATAATTTTCTTTCTTAGGTACGACAGTTCAAATAAAAATGATGATCCATGACAATTTTTCACAGTAATTTAATTTTGATCGTTGCTGTTTGCTGTAGTATCAAAAGCAGTCCTCACAAGGTTGACGCTCTAGAAATATTCTTTGCGAAATCGTCTACCGTAATTTTTACTTGTAAGATTTTTCTAAGTACAACAGTACTAGTGCCTAATTAGTATCCGTCGATTATGACTCTAGTCCAAATATTCGTGCAAGTGTTGTTTTCTAGTCACTCATGCACAACTGTTTATACCACGCTCCTGATTGGTTATATATATATATAT
>JAABKJ010010674.1:0-10914 GCA_011634705.1 Andricus grossulariae
TTTAAATTCAAGCGAGTGTATTTAAGTTGATTCGACTTATTTCTATTAAAAATGACAAGATTTAAGTACAAAATATTGAATTAAAGTCAATTCGGTCTAATTTAAGTTAATACTACTGAATTTAAGTTATTTTGAACAAATGTAAAATAATCGACTAAATTTAGGTTAAAACAACTTTCTAAGTTAATTTTTATGCATTCAAGATAATTCGACTAAATTTAAATTCATTTTCGATACTGAATTTAAGTTATCTGAATTACTTAATTCTAGTAAAATGACTGAATTTAAGTACAAAGGACTGAATTAAAGTCAATTCGACCTAATTTAAGTTAATACTACTGAATTTAAGTTATTTCGAACAAATGTAAGTTAATTGACTGAATTTAGGTTAAAACAACTTACTAAGTTAATTTTTACGGAATGAAGATAATTCGACAGAATTTAGGTTCATTTTTTTAAACTGAATTTCAGCTATCTGAACTGAATTTAGGTTCATTCGAATAAATTTAAGTCGTTTCGACCAAACTTAAGATAATTCGACAGAATTTAAATTCATATTCGTTACTGAATTTAAGTTTGGTAAACTGATTTTAAATTAATTCGACCAAATTAAGGTTATTTCGACAAAACTGAATATAAAAATCGACTGAAATTAAATTAATTTTGACTGTATTAACTTAATTTCGACTGAATTCGTGTTAATTTCGACTGAATTCATGTTAATTCGACTGAATTCAAATTAATTTGACTGAATTTAAATTGCGTTGCCTGAATTTCAGTTAATCTTACTAAATTGATTTATTTCGACTGTAAGCTAGATATGTTCACTTAATATAGGTGTGAAGGACTGGATTGAAGTTAATTCGACTTGATTCTAGTAAAAAGACTGAATTTAAGTATAAAGAACTGAATTAAAGTTAATTTGGCTTAATTTAGGTTAAAACGACTAAATTTAAGTTATTTCGAACAAATGTAAGATATTCAACTAAATTTAGGCTAAAACGACTGACTAAGTTAATTTTTATGCATTAAAGATAATTCGAGAGAATTTACATTCATGTTTAATACTGAATTTAAGTTATCCGAACGACTCAATTCCAGTGAAAAAGACTGAATTTAAGTACAAAGGACTGAATTAAAGTGAACTTGGCCTAAATTAAGTTAATACTACTGAATTTAAGAATGTAAATTCATTTTTGTTACTGAATTTAAGTTATCTGAACTGAGTTTAGGTTTTTCCACCAAAATTAAGATGATTCGAAAAAATGTAAATTCATATTTGTTACTGAATTTAGGTTAGGTAAACTGCTTTCAAATTTATTTGACCAAGTTAAGGATATTTCGACAAAACTTAATTTAAAATTCAACTGACGTTAAATTAATCTCGACTGCATTAACTTCATTTCGACTGAATTCACCTTAATTCGACTGGATTTAATTTAATTTGACTGGATTAAATTTAATTTGACTGAATTTAAATTATTTCGACTGAATTTGAATTAATTCGACTGAATTTAAATTAATTCGACTGAATTTAAATTACGTTGACTGAATTTCAGTTAATCTTACTAAATTATGTCTTTTTGATAGAATTCAAAATATGTTCACTAAATTAAGGTGTAAAGGACTGAATTTAAGTTAATTCGAAAGAATTCACATTCAACTTAGTTACTTAATTCAATACTTCGACTGACTTAAGCTAATTTCAAAAGCATTGAAGATAGTTCGACAGAACTTATATTAATGTATGTTACAGAATTTAAGTTGATTTAACTGAATTCAAGCTAACTTGACTAAATTTAAGGTAATGCAACTAATTTTAAATTATTTCGACCGCATCCAAGATAATTTGACTAAATTTAAGTTAAAGCGACTGAGATAATTTGGACTACATTCAAGATAATTGTACAGAGTCTAATTGCCTGTTTGTTACTTAATTTGAGTTGGTTAAACCTAATTTAAGATTTCACTGAATTTAGTTAATTCCATTGAATTTGAGTTACTGAATTTAAGTTCGGTAAACTGATTTTAAATTAATTTGACCAAATTCGGAATATTTCGACAAAACTGAATTTAAAACTGGGATGCCGTTAAATTCATTTCGACTGTGTTAACTTAATTTGGACGGAATTTATGTTAATTCGACTGAATTTGAATAATTTCGACTGAATTTAAATTATTTCGACTGAAATTAAATTACGTTAACTGAATTTCAGTTAATCTTACTAAATTCTGTTTTTTCGATCGAATTCAAAATATGTGTACTAAATTTAAGTGTAAAGGACTGAATTCAAGTTAATTCGAAAGAATTTACATTAAAGTTAGTTATTTAATTCAATACTTCGACTGACTTAAGTTAATATCAACAGCATTGAAGATAGTTCGACAGAATTTATATTAATTACTGAATTTAGGTTGATTCAACTAAATTTAAGCTAACTTGACTAAAAAAAAAAAAGATAATTCGACTAAAGTTGAAGCGACTGAGTTAATTTGGGCTACATTAAAAATAATTGTACAGAGTCTAATTTCCTGTTTGTTACTTAATTTAAGTAAGTTAAACTAAATTTAATATTTCACTGAATTCAGTTAATTCCACTAAATTTGAGTTCTAATGACTGAATTTATAATTCGACTGACGTTAATTTCAGCTGTGTTAAATATAATTCGACAGAATTTGAATTCATATTTGCTACTGAATTTAAGTTAGCTGATTTGACTAAATTTAAGATATTTCGACATTCTATAATATTAGATTGAAAAATCCAGTTTTAAAATTATTTTCTGAAATTACTTTGGTGGTTTGATGTAGCAATTTACTCTGACAAGCCTTTCAGGATGGATGGTTTTTTAAAACCAATAACATGAAATAAATCGTATTTCCAATACGTTATCAATACTGCAAAAAAGTAGCGAATTGCTGTTAGTTAAGCCAAGCAATTCCAGGAGCTGACATTTTAATTCAAATTTATTGAATTTCAGTTAATCCAGACTGAAAAGCTAGATATGTTGACTTAATTTAAATTCAAACGACTGTATTTAAGTTGATTCGACTCAATTCTAGTGAAAATGACTGAATTTAAGTACAAAGGACTGAATTAAAGTTAATGTGGCATAATTTAAGGTAATACTACTAAAATTAAGTTATTTTGAACAAATATAAAATAACTAACTAAATTTAAGTTAAAACGACTTGCTAAGTTAACTTTTATGAATTAAAGATAATTCGACCAAATTTAAATTCATGTTTATTACTGAATTTAAGTTGATTCAGCCTAATTTAAGTTGATACAACTGGATTTAAGTTATTTCGAATAAATGTAAGATAATTGTCTAAATTTAGGTTAAAACAACTTATCCAGTTAAGTTATATGCTTTAAAGATAATTCGACAGAATTTAAATTTATTTTTGCTACTGAACTTAAGCTATCTGAACTGAATTTAGCTCATTCGAATAAATTCAAGTCATTTCGACCAAACTTAAAATGATTCGACAGAATTTAAATTCATATTTGTTACTGAATTTAAGTTAGGTAAACTGATTTTAAATTAATTCGACCAAATTGAGGATATTTTGACAAAACTGAATTTAAAACTTGACTGACCCTCAATTAATTTCGACTGAATTAACTTAATTTCGACTGAATTTGAATTAATTCGACTGAATTCAGAATAATTCGACTAAATTTAAATTGCGTTGACTGAATTTCAGTTAATCTTACTGAATTCATTTGTTTCGACCGAAAGCTAGATATTTTGACTTTATTTAAATCCAAGCGAGTGTATTTAAGTTGCTTCGACTTAATTCTAGTGAAGATAACTGAATTTAGGTACAAAGTACTGAATTAAAGTTAATTCGGCCTAATTTAAGTTAATACTACTGAATTTAAGATATTTCGAACAAATTCAATTCAATTGACTGAATATAGGTTAAAACGACTTACTAAGTTAATTTTTATGGTTTAAAGATAATTGTACAAAATTTAAATTCATTTTTGTAACTGAATTCAAGCTATCCGAACTGAATTTAGGTTTATTCGAATAAATTTAAGTCATTTCGACCAAACTTAAGATAATTTGACAAAATTTAAATTCATATTTGTTACTGAATTTAAGTAGGTAAACTGAATTTAAATTAATTTGACCAAATTAAGGAAATTTCAACAAAACTGAATTTGGAACTCGACTGATATGTAATTAATTTCGACTGCATTAACTTAATTTTGACTAAATGCATGTTAATTTGTAATGAATTCATGTCAATTCGACTGATCTCAAATTAATTTGACTGAATTTCAATCACGTTGACTGACTTTCAGTTAATTTTACTAAATTATGTTTTTTTGATCAAATTCAATTTCTTTTCACTAAATTTAAGTGTGAAGGACTGAATTCAAGTTAATTCGAAAGAATTGATATTCAAATTTCATGTATGTTACCTAATTTAAGTCATTTGAACCGAATTTAAGGTGATTCATCTAAATTTAGGTTAACTTGGCTAAATTTAAGTCCAAATTACTGAATTTATAATTCGACTGACATTAAGTTAATTTTAACTGCATTAAATATAATTCCACAGAATTTAAATTCATTTTTGGCACTGAATTAAAGTGAGCTGAATTGATTTTAAATTCATTCTGTTAAATTTAAGGTATTTCGACAAAACTGAAATTAAAATTCGACTGAATAAATTAATTTCGACTGAATCAGCTTATTTTTGACTGAATTCAAGATAATGCGATTGAATTTAAATTCATTCGACTGAATTTCAGTTAATCTGACTAAATTCATTTATTTCGACTGAAAGCTATATATGTTGACTTAATTTAAATTCGAGCGAGTGTATTCAAGTTAATTCGACTTAATTTTAGTCAAAATGACTGAATTTAAGTACAAAGGACTGAAATAAATTAAATTCGTCCTAATTTGAGTTAATCTTACTAAATTTAAGTTATTTCGAACAAATATAAGTTAATTGACTGAATTTAGGTTAAAACAAGTTACTAAGTTAATTTTTATGGATAAAAGATAATTCGACAGAATTTAAATTAATTTTTTTTACTGAATTTCAGATATCTGAACTGAATTTTGCCAAACTTAAGATAATTCGACAGAATTTAAATTCATATTTGTTACTGAATTTGAGTTAGGTATACTGAATTTAAATTAATTCGACCAAATAAGAATATTTTGACAAAACTCAATTTAAAACTCGACTACCATTAAATTAATTGCGACTGTATTAACTTGATTTCGACTGAATTCATATTAATTTCGACTGAATTCATATTAATTCGACTGACCTCAAATTAATTCGACTGAATTTAAATTACGTTGACTGACTTTCAGTTAATCTTACTAAATCATGTTTTTCTGATCGAATTCAAAATATGTTTACTAAATTTAGGTGTGAAGGACTGAATTCAAGTTAATTCGAAAGAATTTACATTTAAATTTGATACTGAATTCAATACTTCGTCTGACTTAAGTTAATTTCAACAGCTTTGAAGATAGTCGGACATAAATTATATTAATGTATGTTACTGAATTTAAGTTATTTCATCCGAATTTAAGCTGATTTAACTAAATTCAAGCTAACTTGACTAAATTTAAGTTAAAGCGACTGAATAACTTTGGTCTGCATTAAAGATAATTGTACAGAGTCTAATTTTATGTTTGTTACTCAAATTTAGTTTGTTAAACAAAATTTAAGATTCCACTGAATTTATCTAATTCGACTGAATTTAAGTTCAAATGACTGAATTTATAATTGGACTGACATTAAGTTAGGTTTAACTGCATTGAATATAATTCGACAGAATTTATATTCATATTTGGAACTGAATTTAAGTTAACTAAATTGATTTTAAATTCATTCGACTAAATTGAAGATATTTCGAAAAAACTGAAATTAAAATTCGACTGATTAAACTAATTTCGACTGCATTAGCTTATTTTTGACTCAATTCAAATTAATGCGATTGAAGTTGAATTAATTTGACTAGAGTGAAATTAAGTTTAAAAAATGTTAGTTAATCTTACGAAATTATTTTTTTCTTAAAAAATTCAAAATATATTTACCAAATTTAAATTTAAACAGCTGTTTTTAAGTTAATTCGAAATAATTTAAATTCAATTTTTTTACTTAATTCAAGTTAGTTGAATTTCATTTAAGATTCTACTGAATTTACTTGATTCATCTAAAGTTAAGTTTAAATGACTGAATTTATTGAAGGTGGTTTGACAGAATCTAAATTGATGTATGTCTTTTGAATTTTTTGAATGGAATAAAAGTTATTTGATCTGAATTCAGGTCAATTCAACTAAATTTAAGCGAATTAGACTGAATTTAAGGTATTTCTACTAAATTTAAGTTATTTCGAACAAATTTAGGATAATTTTACTAAATTAAAGTTAATGGGATTGAGTTAATTTTGTCTGCATTCAAGATAATTGTACAGGGTCAAATTTAATCTTTGTTACTGCATTTAAGTTAGTTAAACTGAATTTAAGATTCCACTGAATTCAGTTAATTCCAACAGCATTCGAGATAATTCGACAAAATTTACATTCATATTTGTAACTGAATTTAAGGTAACTGAACTGATTTTAAATTCATTAGACTAAATTTAAGATACTTCGAGAAAACAAAATTTAAAATTCGTTCGAAATTAAATTAATTTCAACTGCATTCAAGTTAATCCGACTTAATTTAAATGAAGTTGACTGAATTTTAGTTAATATTGATAAATACAGTTTGTTCGATCCAATTTAAAACATGTTGACAAAATTTAAGTTCAAGCTACTGAATTTAAATTCATTCAACCTAAATTAGGGCCTCATTTAGACCTAATTGAATACAGTTTGGAAGAATTTAAATTATTGGGTATTACTGAATTTAAGTTATTTGAACTAAATTCAAGTTGATTCGTCTATATTAAAGTCAATTTGACTAATTTTAAGTATTCTACTAAATTAACTGCATTCAAGTTAGTTGAACTGAATGTAAGATTCACTGAATTTAGTTAATTCGTCTAAATTTAAGTTTGAATGACTGAACTCACAATTCGACGGACCTTGAGCTAATATAAACTGTATTGAAGCTGGTTCGACAAAATCTGAAATAATTTATGTTACTGAATTTAAGTTATTCGAACTGAATTTAAGTTAATTTGACCTGAATGTGACTTTCCCTGAATATTACTTGCATCAAATGTGACTTGCTGAAGGTTGGTATGATCCAGACGATTCAAATTAATTTAGTTAATTCTACTAAATTTAAGTTTGAATGACTGAATTTATAATTCGACGCACTTTAACGTAATTTAAGAACTGCATTGAAGACAGTTTGACAGAATCCAAATCATTTCGACTGAGTTTAAATTACGTTGACTGAATTTCAGTTAATCTTACTGAAATATATTTTTTCAATCAAATCCAAAGTATGTTAAATAAATTTAGGTTTGAACGACTGAATTCAGGATAATTCAAAAGAATTTATATTCACATTTTTTACTCAATTCAAGGTGTTTTAACTGAATTTAAGATTCTACTGCATTCAGTTGATTGTACCAAACTTGAATGAAAATTACTGAATTTATACTTCAACTATCTTCAAGGTAATTTCAACAGCATTGAAGATAGTTTGACAGAATTTATAATAATGTATGTTACTGAATTTAAGTTATTTAAACTGAATTTAAGTTTCCTTGACTAAATTTGAGGTAATAATACTAAATTTAAATTATTTCGATCGAATTCAAGGTAATTGGACTAAATTTGAGTTAAAGCGACTGAGTTAATTTCGACTTTGACAGAATTCAAATTATTATATGTTACATAATTTTTATTATTATTTGAATTGAATTTATTTTAATTCGACTAACTGGATCTCGACTGCATTCAGGGTAATTTGATAGAATCTAAATTCATTTTTAAACTGCATTTAAGTTACTAAAACTGAATTTAAGTTTCCACTAGATTTACCTAATGGGATTAAATTTAAGTTCAAATGACTGAATTATTTGACGGACTTAATTTCGGCCAAATTGAAAATGATTCGACATGATTTGAATTCATGTATGTTACTGAATTTAAGTTATTTGAACTGAATTCAAGTGAATTCAACTCAATTAAAGTTAGAAAGACTAAGTTACCTTCAATTTCATTGAAGTATTTTAACAGAAATTAAATCAATGAATTTTACTGAATTTAGGTTACACATTTGAACTGAATTTGAGTGAATTCGACAAAATTTAGGTAATTCCAGTAAATTCAATTTATTTTAAGCAAATTTAGGATAATTTGACAGAACTGAAATAAATATTGGTCACTGAATTTATGTAAGTTGAACTGAATTTAAGTATATTGAACTGAATTTAAGTATGTTGAACTGAATTTAAGTATGTTGAACTGAATTCAAGTAAGTTGAACTGAATTTAAGTAAGTTGAACTGAATTTAAGTTTCTTGAACTGAATTTAAGTAAGTTGAACTGGATTTAAGTAAGTTGAACTGAATTTAAGCCAGTTTAACTGAATTTAAGGTAATTTGACGCAATTACTCTCGTTATTCTTTGTGCTCTATATATGATGCTGATGAGTGAATAAGAGTTCAGTTTTCCTTTAATATAATTCAAGCTTATAAATAATTTTTCAATGAGTATATGAACTATGAGCTCTAAATGACTAAAGATCCTGAAACGCAAAAGTATGATCGAGCCTTGAATTGCTATGAAACTAGACAGAGGAATGCAATTCGCCTAAGTGTTAATCAGTCGAGCTCGAGTCATCGAAGTTGTAACACGTGCTTCATGAAGTGCTTATCTATTTTATTTTTTTTCTTAACTGTAAAGTGTCATAATTTTGAAAATTTATAATTTTTTTTTTTAAGTTGCATCTAGATTCGGCGTTCTCACGATTTTTAAAAAGGTAAAATATTTTTAAATATGCATATATGGGTCATTGTAAACAAGTTGAGGATTATAAATCCTTAATTATAAAATAAAAATTAAAAAATGTTCAATACTCATATATTTAGAATATTATTATTCATATGATTAATAATAATATTATTCTATACCAGCAGGAAATATACGCCTGCGAGACGCGCTTTCACATCTCTCAAGTTTTATTCTTTAATTTTTTTTTATTTAAATTTTGGAATTTAAATTTATTAATTTATTTATATGTATTCATTTTATCTTTTTATTTTTATTTCTATGGATTTTTATTTTCAAAAATTACCAATATAAATAATTTAAAAATTCATTGTTAAAACTTTTTTTTAATATAAATTTTGGAATTTTTTTAAAACAATAATTAATCATTTCTACTTGAATTGGGGGGAAAGACCATGTTTCGAATTAAATGAAAAGGCGTTTAATATTAAATAATTTTTGAAATTCAAAGTATTTGATATTAAAAAAAATTTAAACAGAAGGTCAAAAAATAAAAACATTTCAGGAGAACATTTTGGAAATTGGAAATTCAAAGAGTTTGAAATTCAACAATTTTATTTTTAATTGAAGAATCTCGAAATTGAATGATTTTAGATTGAAATTTCGAGAATAGAACCCTTTGAAAATGTAAAAAATGTAATATTTTGAGAAAATTTCTTTATTTAGAATTTAAAGGAATTAAAATTGTATTATTTGCAAATAAAAGGGTTCCAAATTAAATGATTTAAAATTGAAAAATTTTAAAACTAAACAATTTTCAATTTAAGGTGAATAATATGCAACAATCTTTATTTAAATACTAAATTGAAGGTTTTAAAGTCAATAATCTTACATTTTTAATTCTTATTACATTGAAAAATATAAATTAACGTTAAAATTGATTAAAAAAACTTTTCCAAGATCAAAAATAGAAAGTAATTTTGAATGGGAAACATTAAAAATGAAGAAATTTATACTACTGAACGTTGAAAATTAAAAGAATCTTGATTTTATTTAAAACTGAAAAAAAATGTTAGAAATTATAGTCGATTTCAGATCGTTAAATTTTTTTCAATTCTGATTTTAAACAAAATGATTTTTAACTTTTGAATTTCATATCGTTTAATTTCTAACACTTCATTTAGAATTATTATTAATTCTTAAAATTTTCCAATTAAATATTTTTGAATTTTAAACGACTTATTTTTTTTAAATCCTTAATTAAAAATCGGACCACTTTAAGATATTACATTTAAAATAAGAAAATTATTTAAAAAATATTAATTTTACTGAAAATTTGAAATTGCATTACTTGATTCATTAATGCAAATAATTTATCCATGGCTAGAATTCAGTCACTGATTGGAATTAGTAAACATTGCAACTGATTCAAATTTAGAGAGTTTAAGTTAGATTCTTTTCCTTAGTTGGGTTTGAAAAGTTCAAGATTTTGGAAATTTTCCAACTAAAAAATAATGCAATTTTCAAAGCCTCGTTTTAAAATCTTCTCATTTTCAAGTCTTGAATTTGGGCAATTTAGAGTATTTAAATCTCAAATTATTAAATTTATAACTGACTAAAATTAAAATCAAATAATTTGGAATTTTCAATTCCAAAATCACTACATTCAAAACGAACCAAAATTGAAACCAAATTATTTATAATATTTTTATTTAAAATTATTAAATTTTAAGCTAACTGAAATTGAAAGCAAAATTCAGAATACCTTTGTATACGATTAAATTTAAATCTGATCAAAATTGGAACCAAACAATACAGAATATTTAAATCTAAAATTATTACACTTAAAACTGATTTAAATTGAAACCAAACAATTTATAATATTTTTATTTAAAATTATTAGATTTAAATCTCACTAAAATTAAAACCAAACAATTTAGAATATTTAAATCTAAAATGATTAAATTCAAAACCGACTAAAATTGAAACCAAACAATTTAGATTATTTATTTTTGAA
>JAABKJ010010675.1:0-10913 GCA_011634705.1 Andricus grossulariae
CACAAAAAATAACTTAGGTCACACACGACCCCCTTTCCCAGGTGTTGTGATCGCGGGAAGGCACCCCTGTGACAGGTCACGGAAATAACTCATGTCACACACGACCTCCTTCCCAGCCTATCATGGGGGCGGGAAGGCACCCCTGTGACAGGTCAGAGAAACAACATAGGTCACACAAGATCCCCTATCCCAGGTGTTGTGGGGGCGGTAAGGCACTCGTGTCACAGGTCACAGAAATAACTTGAGTCACACAAGACCTCCTTTCCAGCCTTTCGTGGGGACGGGAAGGCACCCCTGTGACATGGCAAAAAATATAACTTAGGTTACACAAGACCCTTTCCCAGGTGTTGCGGGAGCGGGAAGGCACCCCTTTGACAGTTCACAGAAATAACTTAAGTCACACACGACCCCCTTTCCCAGGTGCTGTGGGGGTGGAAAGTCACCCCTGGGACAGGTCACATTATTAACTTAGGTCACACACGACCTCCTTTCCAGCCTATTGTTGGGGCGGGAATGCAACTCTGTGATAGGGCACGAAACATAACTTAGGTCACACATGACACTTTCTCAGGTGTTGTGGGAGCGGGAAGGGACCCCTGTGATGGGGCACAAAAATGAAAAAATGAAAAATGAAAAAATAACTTAGGTCACACACGACCCTTTCCCAGGTGTTGCGGGAGCGGGAAGGCACCCCTTCGATGGGGCACAAAAAATAACTGAGGTCACACATGACCCCTTCCCAGATGTTGTGGGGGCGGGAAGGCACCCCTGTGATAGGGCACAAGAAATAACTCAGGTCACACACGACCCCCTTTCCCAGGTGTTGTGGGGGCGGGAAGGCACCCCTCTGACAAGTCACAGAAATAACTTAAGTCACACACGACCTCCTTTCCAGCCTATCGTGGGGGCGGAAAGGCACCCCTGTGGTCGGGCACAAAAATGAAAAAATGAAAAAATAACTTAGGTCACACACGACCCTTTCCCAGGTGTTGTGGGGGCGGGAAGGCACCCCTGTGACAAGTCACAAAAATAACTTAGGTCACACACGGCCCCATTTCCCAGGCGTTGTGGGGTCTGGAAGGCGACCCCCGTGAGAGTTCACAGAAATAACTTGAGTCACACACGACCCCCTCTCAAGACCATCGTGGGGGCGGGAAGGCACACCTGTGATGGGGCACAAAAAAAAACTTAGGTCACACACGACCCCCTTTCCTAGGTGTTGTGACCGCTGGAAGGCACCCCTGTGACAGGTCACGGAAATAACTTAAGTCACACACGACCTCCGTTACCGCCTGTCGTGGGGGCGGGAAGGCACTTCTGTGATGGGGCACAAAAATGACTTAGTTTACACACGACACCCTTTCCCAGGTGTTGTGGGGCGGGAAGGCATCCCTGCGCCAGGTCACATAAATAACTTGGGACACACGGGTTTCCCTTTTCCAGGTTTTGTGGGGGCAGGAAGGCACCCCTGTGACAGGTTACAGAAATAACTTCGGTCACACACGACCTCCTTTCTAGCCTATCATGGAGGCGGAAAGGCAGACCTGTGACAGATCACAAAAATGACTTAGGTCACACACGACCTCCTTTCCAGTCTATCGTGGGGGCGGGAAGGCACTCCTGTGATGTGGCACAAAAATGACTTACGTTACACAAGACACCCTTTCTCGGGTGTTGTGGTGGCGGGAAGGCACCCCAGTTATAGGGCACAAAAAATAACTTAGATCACACACGACCCCCTTTCCCAGGTGTTGTGAAGGCGGGAAAGCACCCCTGTGACATGTCACAGAAATAACTTAAGTCACAAACGACCTCCTTTCCAGCCTATCGTGGGGCGGGAAGGCACCCCTTCGATGAGGCACAAAAAATAACTGAGGTCACACACGACCCCCTTTCCCAGGTGTTGTGGGGGCGGGAAGGCACCACTGTGACAAGTCACAAAAATAACTTAGGTCACACAAGGCCCCCTTACCCAGGCGTTGTGGGGGCTGGAAGGCGACCCATGTGACAGTTCACGGAAATAACTTAAGTCACACACCACCTCCTTCCCAGCCTATCATGGGGTTGGAAAGGCACCCCTGGGACAGGTCACATTATTAACTTAGGTCACACACGACCTCCTTTCCAGCCTATCGTTGGGGCGGGAAGGCACCCCTGTGATAGGACACAAGATATAACTCAGGTCACAGACGACCCCCTTTTCCAGGTGTTGTGGGGGCGGGAAGGCGCCCCTGTCACAAGTCACGGAAATAACTTAGGTCACAAACGGCCCCCTTTCCCAGGTGCTGTGGGGGTGGAAAGGCATCCCTGGGACAGGTCACATTATTAACTTAGGTCACACACGACCTCCTTTCCAGCCTATCGTGGGGACGGAGAGGCACCCCTGTGATAGGGCACAAAAAATAACTTAGGTCACACACGACCCCTTCCCAGGTGTTGTGGGGGCGGGAAGGCACCCCTGTGACAGGTCACGGAAATAACTTAGGTCACACACGGCCCCCTTTCCCAGGTGCTGTGGGGGTGGAAAGGCATCCCTGGGACAGGTGACATTATTAACTTAGGTCACACACGACCTCCTATACAGCCTGTCGTGGGGGCGGGAAGGCACTTCTGTGATGGGGCACAAAAATGACTTAGGTTACACACGACACCCTTTCCCAGGTGTTGTGGGGCGGAAAGGCATCTCTGCGCCAGGTCACATAAATAACTTAGGTCACACGCGTTTCCCTTTTCCAAGTTTTGCGGGGGCTGGAAGGAACCCCTGTGACAGGTTACAGAAATAACTTAGGTCACACACGAACTCCTTTCCAGCCTATCATGGGGGCGGAAAGGCAGCCCTGTGACAGGTCATAGAAATAACATAGGTCACACAAGAACCCCTATCCGAGATATTGTGGCGGCGGGAAGGTACCCCTGTGATATGGCAAAAAATATAACTTAGTTTACACAAGACCCTTTCCCAGTTGTTGCGGGAGCGGGAAGGCACCCCTTTGACAGTTCACAGAAATAACATAAGTCACACACGACCCCCTTTCCCAGGTGCTGTGGGGGTGGAAAGGCACCCCTGGGACAGGTCACATTATTAACTTAGGTCACACACGACCTCCGTTACCGCCTGTCGTAGGGGCGGGAAGGCACTTCTGTGATGGGGCACAAAAATGACTTAGGTTACACACGACACCCTTTTCCAGGTTTTGTGGGGGCAGGAAGGCACCCCTGTGACAGGTCACAAAAATAACATAGGTCACACGCGTTTCCCTTTTCCAGGTGTTGTGGGGGCGGGAAGGCACCCCTGTGATATTTCACAGAAATAACTCAGGTCACACACCGCCCCCTTTCCCAGGTGTAGTGGGGGCGGAAAGGCATCCCTGGGACAGGTCACATTATTACTTAGGTCACACACGACCTCCTTTCCAGTCTATCGTGGGGGCGGGAAGGCACTCCTGTGATGGGGCACCAAAATGACTTACGTTACACAAGACACCCTTTCTCAGGTGTTGTGGTGGCGGGAAGGCACCCCAGTGATAGGGCACAAAAAATAACTTAGGACACACACGACCCCCTTTCCCAGGTGCTGTGAAGGCGGGAAAGCACCCCTGTGACATTTCACAGAAATAACTTAAGTCACACACGACCTCCTTTCCAGCCTATCGTGAGGCGGGAAGGCACCCCTTCGATGAGGCACAAAAAATAACTGAGGTCACACACGACCCCCTTTCCCAGGTGTTTGGGGGGCGGGAAGGCACCCCTGTGATAGGGCACAAGAAATAACTCAGGTCACACACGACCGCCTTTCCCAGGTGTTGTGGGGGCGGGAAGGCACCCCTCTGACAAGTCACAGAAATAACTTAAGTCACACACGACCTCCTTTCCAGCCTATCGTGGGGGCGGAAAGGCACCCCTGTGGTCGGGCACAAAAATGAAAAAATGAAAAAATAACTTAGGTCACACACGACCCTTTCCCAGGTGTTGTGGGGGCGGGAAGGCACCCCTGTGACAAGTCACAAAAATAACTTAGGTCACACACGGCCCCATTTCCCAGGCGTTGTGGGGTCTGGAAGGCGACCCCCGTGAGAGTTCACAGAAATAACTTGAGTCACACACGACCCCCTCTCAAGACCATCGTGGGGGCGGGAAGGCACACCTGTGATGGGGCACAAAAAAAAACTTAGGTCACACACGACCCCCTTTCCTAGGTGTTGTGACCGCTGGAAGGCACCCCTGTGACAGGTCACGGAAATAACTTAAGTCACACACGACCTCCGTTACCGCCTGTCGTGGGGGCGGGAAGGCACTTCTGTGATGGGGCACAAAAATGACTTAGTTTACACACGACACCCTTTCCCAGGTGTTGTGGGGCGGGAAGGCATCCCTGCGCCAGGTCACATAAATAACTTGGGACACACGGGTTTCCCTTTTCCAGGTTTTGTGGGGGCAGGAAGGCACCCCTGTGACAGGTTACAGAAATAACTTCGGTCACACACGACCTCCTTTCTAGCCTATCATGGAGGCGGAAAGGCAGACCTGTGACAGATCACAAAAATGACTTAGGTCACACACGACCTCCTTTCCAGTCTATCGTGGGGGCGGGAAGGCACTCCTGTGATGTGGCACAAAAATGACTTACGTTACACAAGACACCCTTTCTCGGGTGTTGTGGTGGCGGGAAGGCACCCCAGTTATAGGGCACAAAAAATAACTTAGATCACACACGACCCCCTTTCCCAGGTGTTGTGAAGGCGGGAAAGCACCCCTGTGACATGTCACAGAAATAACTTAAGTCACAAACGACCTCCTTTCCAGCCTATCGTGGGGCGGGAAGGCACCCCTTCGATGAGGCACAAAAAATAACTGAGGTCACACACGACCCCCTTTCCCAGGTGTTGTGGGGGCGGGAAGGCACCACTGTGACAAGTCACAAAAATAACTTAGGTCACACAAGGCCCCCTTACCCAGGCGTTGTGGGGGCTGGAAGGCGACCCATGTGACAGTTCACGGAAATAACTTAAGTCACACACCACCTCCTTCCCAGCCTATCATGGGGTTGGAAAGGCACCCCTGGGACAGGTCACATTATTAACTTAGGTCACACACGACCTCCTTTCCAGCCTATCGTTGGGGCGGGAAGGCACCCCTGTGATAGGACACAAGATATAACTCAGGTCACAGACGACCCCCTTTTCCAGGTGTTGTGGGGGCGGGAAGGCGCCCCTGTCACAAGTCACGGAAATAACTTAGGTCACAAACGGCCCCCTTTCCCAGGTGCTGTGGGGGTGGAAAGGCATCCCTGGGACAGGTCACATTATTAACTTAGGTCACACACGACCTCCTTTCCAGCCTATCGTGGGGACGGAGAGGCACCCCTTTGATGGCGCACAAAAAAACACTTAGGTCAAACACGACCCCCTTTCTTAGGTTTTGTGGTAGCTGGAAGTCAGCCCTGTGACAGGTCACAGAAATAACTTGAGTCACACACGACCTCCTTTCCAGCCTATCGTGGGGGCGGGTAGGCACCCCTGTGATAGGGCACAAAAAATAACTTAGGGCACACACGACCCCTTCCCAGGTGTTGTGGGGGCAGGAAGGCACCCCTGTGACAGGTCACAAACATGACTTAGGTCACACACGACCTCCCTTTCCACGTGTCGTGGGGGCGGGAAGGGACCCCTGTGACAAGTCACAGAAATAACTTGAGTCACACACGACCTCCTCTTCAGACTATCGTGGGGGCGGGAAGGCACACCTGTGATGAGGCACAAAAAATAACTTAAGTCACACACGACCCCCTTTCCCAGGTGTTGTGATCGCGGGAAGGCACCCCTGTGACAGGTCACGGAAATACCTTAAGTCACACACGACCTCCTCTTCAGACTATCGTGGAGGCGGGAAGGCACACCTGTGATGGGGCACAAAAAATAACTAAGGTCACACACGACCTCCTTTCCAGCCAATCGTTGGGGCGGGAAGGCACTCCTGTGATGGGGCACAAAAATAACTTAGGTCACAGACGACCCCCTTTTGCAGGTGTTGTGGGGGCGGGAAGGCGCGCCTGTGACAAGTCACGGAAATAACTTAGGTCACACACGACCTCCTTCCCAGCCTATCATGGGGGCGGGAAGGCACCCATGTAACAGGTCAGAGAAATAACATAGGTCACACAAGAACCCCTATCCCAGGTGTTGTGGGGGCGGTAAGGCACTCGTGTCACAGGTCACAGAAATAACTTAAGTCACACACGACCTCCTTTCCAGCCTATCCTGGGAGCGGGAAGGCCCCCCTGTGACAGTTCACAAAAATGACTTAGGTCACACACGACCCCCATTCCTAGATGTTGTGGGGGCGGGAAGGCACCCCTGTGATAGGATACAAGATAAAACTCAGGTCACACACGACCCCCTTTCGCAGGTGATGTGGGGGCGGGAAGGCACCTCTGTGACTGGTCACAAAAATGACTTAAGTCACACACGACCCCCTTTAACAGGTGTTGTGATCGCGGGAAGGCAACCCTGTGACAGGTCACAGAAATTACTTAGGTCACAAACGACCTCCTTCCAGCCAATCGTGGGGGTGGGGAGGCACTCCTGTAACAGGTCATAATAATAAAATAGGTCACACAAGACCCTCTATCCGAGATATTGTGGCAGCGGGAAGGCACCCCTGTGACAGGTCACAAATATGACTTAGGTCACACACGAACTCATTTTCCAGGTGTTGTGGGGTCGGGAAGGCACCCCTGTGACATTTCACAGAAACAACTTAGGTCACACACGACCCTCTTTGCCAGGTGCTGTGGGGTGGGAAGGCATCCCTGGGACAGGTCACATTATTAACTTAGTTCACACACGACATCCTTTCCAGCCTATCGTGGGGACGGGAAGGCACTCCTTTGATGGCGCACAAAAAATAACTTAGGTCACATACGACCCCCTTTCTTAGGTGTTGTGGGGGCTGGAAGTCACCCCTGTGACAGGTCACAGAAAGAACTGATGTCACACACGACCTCCTTTCCAGCCTATCGTGGGGGCGGGAAGGCAAACCTGTGATAGAGCACGAAACATAACTTAGGTCACACACAACCCTTTTCCAGGTGTTGTGGGAGCGGGGAGGATCCCCTGTGACAGTTCACAGAAATAACTTAGGTCACACACGACCTCCTTTCCAGCCTATCTTGGGCGTGAAGGCATTCCTGTGATAGGGCACATGAAATAACTTAGGTCACACAAGACCCTTTCCCAGGTGTTGTGTGGGCGGGAAGGCATCCCTGTGCCAGGTCACATAAATAACTTAGGTCACAGACGACCCCATTTCCCAGGTTTTGTGGGGGCGGGAAGGCACCCCTGTGACATGTTACAGAAATAACTTAGGTCACACACGACCTCCTTCCCAGCCTATCATGGGGTCGGGAAGGCACCCCTGTGACAGGTCAGAGAAATAACATAGGTCACACAAGACCCCCTATCCCAGGTGTTGTGGGGGCGGTAAGGCACTCGTTTCACAGGTCACAGAAATACCTTGAGTCACACAAGAACTCCTTTCCAGCCTATCGTTGGAGCGGGAAGGCACTCCTGTGATGGGGCACAAAAATAACTTAGGTCACAGGCGACCCCCTTTCCCAGGTGTTGTGGGGGCGGGAAGGCGCTTCTGTGACAAGTCACAGAAATAACTTAGGTCACACAGGGCCCCCTTTCCCAGGTGCCGTGGGGGTGAAAAGACACCCCTGTGACAGGTCACAAACATGACTTAGGTCACACACGACCTTCCTTCCCACGTGTTGTGGGGGCGGGATGGCACCCCTGTGACAGGGCACAGAATTTACTTAAGTCACACACGACCTCCTTCCAGCCAATCGTGGGGGCGGGAAGGCAACCCTGTAACAGGTCATAGAAATAACATAGGTCACACGCGACCCTCTTTCCCAGGTATTGTGAGGGGCGGGAAGGCACCCGTCTCCCAGGTCACAGAAATAACTTAAGTCACACACGACCTCCTGTGCAGCCTATCGTGTGGGCGGGAAGGCACCCCTGTGATAGGGCACAAAAAATAACTGAGGTCACAAACGACCACCTTTCGCAGATGTTGTGGGGGCGGGTAGGCATCCCTGTGATAGGGCAAAAAAAATAACTTAGGTCACACACGACCCTTTCCCCGGTGTTGTGGGGGCGGGAAGGCACCCCTGTGACAGGTCACAAACATGACTTAGGTCACACACGACCTCCCTTCCCACGTGTTGTGGGGGCGGGAAGGCACCCCTGTGATAGGGCACAAAAAATAACTCAGGTCACATACGACCCCCTTTCCCAGGTGTTGTGGGGGCGGGAAGGCACACCTGTGACAAGTCACAGAAATAACTTAAGTGACACACGACCTCCTTTTCAGCCAATCTTCGGGGCGGGAAGGCACACCTGTGATGGGGCACAAAAAATAACTTAGGTCACACACGACCCCCTTTCCCAGGTGTTGTGATCGCGGGAAGGCACCCCTGTGACAGGTGACAGAAATAACTTGAGTCACACACGACCTCCTTTCCAGCCTATCATAAGGGCGGGAAGACACCCCTGTGACAGGTCATAGAAATAAAATAGGTGACACACGACCCACTTTCCCAGGATTTGTGAGGGTGGAAAGGCACCACTGTGACAGGTCACATGAATAACTTAGGTCGCACACGTTCCCCTTTCTTAAGTATTGTGGGGGCCGGAAGGCACCACTATGACAGGTCACAAAAATGACTCAGATCACACAGGACCTCCTTTTCCAGGTGTTGTAGGGTGCGGGAATGTACCCTTGTGACAGGTCACAGAAACAACTTAGGTCACACGCGACACCCTTTCCCAGGTTCGGTGGGGGCGGGAAGGCACCCCTGTGACAGGTCACATAAATAACATAGGTCACACACGACCTTCTCTTCAGCCTATCGTGGGGGCGGGAAGGCACCCCTGTGATGGGACACAAAAAATAACTTAGGTCACACACGACCCATTTTCCCAGGTTATGTGCGGGCGAGAAGGCATCCCTGTAACAGGTCACATAAATAACTTAGGTCACACACGACCCCCTTTCCCAGGTCTTATGGGGGTGGGAAGGCATCCCTGTGACAGGTCACATAAATAACTGCGGTCACACACGACCCCCCTTTCTCAGGTGTTGTGGGGGCGGGAAGGCACCCCTATGACAGGTCACAAAAATGACTCAGATCACACAGGACCTCCTTTTCCAGGTGTTGTGGTGTCGGAAAGGCACCCTTGTGACAGGTCACAGAAACAACTTAGGTCACACGCGACTCCCTTTCCCAGGTGCTGTGGGGCGGGAAGGCATCCCTGTGACAGATCACATAAATAACTTAGGTGACACACGATCCCCTTTCCCAGGTGTTGTGTGGGTGGGTATGCATCCCTGGGACAGGTCACATTATTAACTTAGGTCACACACGACCCCCTTTCCCAGGTGCTGTGAGGAGCGGGTAGGCATCCCTGCGACAGGTTTCATTATTAACTTAGGTCACACACGACCTCCTTTCCAGCCTATCGTGGGGGCGGGAAGGCACCCCTGTGATGGGGCACAAATATGACTTGTGTCACACACGACACCCATTCCCAGGTGTTGTGGGGGCAGAAAGGCACCCCTGTGACATGTCACATGAATAACTTAGGTCACACACGTTCCCCTTTCTTAGGTGTTGTGGGGGCGGGCAGGCACCCCTATGACAGTTTACAAAAATGATTCAGATCACACAGGACCTCCTTTCCCAGGTGTTGTGGGGGGCGGGAAGGCACCCCTGTGACAGGTCACAGAAATAACTTAGATCACAGACGACCCCCTTTCCAAGGTGCTGTGAGGGCTGGAAGGCATCCCTGGGACAGGTTACATTATTAACTTAGGTCACACACGACCTTCTTTCCGGCCTATCGTGGAAGCGGGAAGGCACCCCTGTGATGGGGCACAAATATGACTTGGGTCACACATGACACCCTTTCCCAGGTGTTGTGGGAGCGGGAAGGCACTCCTGTCACATGTCACATAAATAACTGAAGTCACACACGACTCCCTTTCCCAGGTGATGTGGGGGTGGGAAGGCATCCCTGTGACAGGTCACATGAATAACTTAGGTCACACACGTTCCCCTTTCTTAAGTATTGTGGGGGCGGGAAGGCACCACTATGACAGGTCACAAAAATGATTCGGATCACACAGGACCTCCTTTCCTAGGTGGTGTGGGGGGCGGGGAGGCACCCCTGTGACAGGTCACAGAAATAACTTAGGTCACACACGACCTCCTTTCCAGCCTATCGTAGGGGCGTAAAGGCACCCCTGTGATAGGATACAAAAAATAACTTAGGTAACACACGACTATTATTTGGGGCGGGAAGGCACCCCTGTGGCAGGTCTTAGAAATAACATAGGTCACACACGACCCCCTTTCCCAGGTGCTGTGAGGAGCTGGTAGGCATCCCTGGGACAGGTTTCATTATTAACTTGTGTCACACACGACCTCCTTTCCAGCCTATCGTGGGGGTGGGAAGGCACCCCTGTGATGGGGCACAAATATGACTTGTGTCACACACGACACCCATTCCCAGGTGTTGTGGGGGCAGAAAGGCACCCCTGTGACATGTCACATGAATAACTTAGGTCACACACGTTCCCCTTTCTTAGGTGTTGTGGGGGCGGGCAGGCACCCCTATGACAGTTTACAAAAATGATTCAGATCACACAGGACCTCCTTTCCCAGGTGTTGTGGGGGGCGGGAAGGCACCCCTGTGACAGGTCACAGAAATAACTTAGATCACAGACGACCCCCTTTCCAAGGTGCTGTGAGGGCTGGAAGGCATCCCTGGGACAGGTTACATTATTAACTTAGGTCACACACGACCTTCTTTCCGGCCTATCGTGGAAGCGGGAAGGCACCCCTGTGA
>JAABKJ010010676.1:0-10913 GCA_011634705.1 Andricus grossulariae
AATTTTCAACCTAAGAAGACGAGTTTTCAACAAAACAGTTTCATTTTTTATTCAAGATTTATTATAATAATTTTTTTTGTTCAACTTCATTTTACGCTTCTTCAAAGCTGAAAAGCTTAAAATTTTAGAGTAATAAACTTCATCGGAAATTATTTCTAAACTGGAATCCAAAGGGACAACAGCTTTATTTTATTGTCGGGAATCCCTATAATAAAGTTTACAATTCTATTTACAATGTCCAGTTTAAATATCTCAGGTAGGCCAGCCTTCTATAATAATCCCATGCGAGAACAAGCAAGCAAGGGGTGGCGCGCTAATTGCAATGGTGGGACTATACTACCCAGGTCAGCGGGTGCGAGTCGGGAATCGGCCAAATATATCAAGTAGGCCAGCCTTCTAATCTAATATATAATCCCAGGAGAGAACAAGTAAGCAAGGGGTAGCACGCTAAATGCAATGGTGGGGGTATACTACCCAGTTCAGCGAGTGCGAGTCGGGAATCAGCCACTCAAACGGCACTGGCGGCTCAGTGCCGTTCGCCAGTGCCGTTTCATCGGTAGAGTTGTAGTTTATGAGGGGTTTGAATCACAGTTTTTTATTTGAGCGCTCAAACTGGCCGCATTTTCAGGGCATCTGAGAATAAAAATTAGTGCAAAGTCAGGAGAAAATATTAAAGTCATCATGAAAAATAAAAATTGTATATTATTTTGCAATACTGAATAAGCAGTACCAGATCGAGGTACAGAAATAAATATAATATACATTAGATATAATAGTGTTGAACATAACGCAGAAAATTTCACATTTTGGACAAAACCGAGTGCGAAGCACAAGATACGTGATAAGAATGTGTTCTTTAAAGCCGAAGGAGGTTTAACAAAAGAGAATTCACAATCGTCCAATTACAGTTGTTAACGCTTTGACCTTTATTTTGAAAGGTATGTGCACAAATGTGTCGAAAATACAAAGACTGAGCGCGAAGCGCGAGATAAATATATTCTCGAGCGCGAAGCGCGAGAACCAAAAGTCGCGCGCCCTAGGGACGCTCAAACTTGCGAGCAAAGCGATAATTTTGTTCTTCCATTACTTTCTCAATTTACTTAATATTTTATACATAAAAAGTCTATTTTTGTGAGCAGGAAGAAGTTATGAAACACATAAGCTAAAAATATAATTCACCAATAATTTTTCATGACCTACTTTCAAGTTTACAGTACATTTTGTTAGTATTAAAATATTTCAATACCTTAAAATTGAAAACAAATTTTATTCGTTTCTTTCAGTTCACTTAAATTTGCCGCCTCACTCATCCAATATGGAGAAACTATGCGGCTCGCTTCTTATTGGATGACTTTTTTTGCATGCGCGTGGTTAGACCATGTTATTATTTGATCATGGACTGGAAGATAGGCGCCAAAACCATTATTAGCATTGCTCAGGACTGCTAAACATAAACGGCGTAAAGTGAAATGAGTGAAATACATTAACAAAATAATTGATTAGATCATTTTATTTCTAGGCTATTAAGCTTAGTGATTGTTAGCGATTAAAAATGTCACTGAATAAAAAGCCAATGCGATATGCACACCCCGAAGGCCACACTGACGTTTGTTATTTCTCAGGCGAAAAGTATGTTCACATTTGTTTGTTAATGTTTTGGCAGGAAAATTTGTTTTCTTGGCAAACGAAATTGCGATTAGATTGCAGAGTAGGGGCGTCACCCCTATTTTGGCTGAAAAAAAAATTGTGCAGCCACAAACTATTAGAATCTTTAATTGAACGATAAATGAAGCAATTTGACATGGCAAAAGTTTAAAATTATTGTTACTTTTGTTACTACGGTGTCTCAAATCTGGGTCTGTCACGATATAGGAATGATCATATTATGATCGAGATTATTAGCATTATTTTTGTGACCAGGCAAAGGAGTGCCTTCCCGCCCCCATGAGACGTTGGAAAGGGGTAGGGATTTGACAAACATTATTTTTGTGACTGCTCGAAGGGGTTTTAATTAATTATTTACAGTGTTTCTGGCCGTACGGATGTTTAAAAACACCTGAAGTGTGAGTTAAATATGATCATTCGGATATCATGACAGACCCATATTTGAGACATCGTAACAACAAAAGCAACAATAATTTTGAACTTTTGCCTCGTCAAATCGCTTTATTTATCGTTCAATTAAAGATTCTAATAGTTCGTTTGCCGAAAAAAAAAATTTTCCTGCCAAAACAGAGGTGACGCCCCTATTCTGCAATTGCACCAAACTTTTAGTAATTGTTTTAATAATTTTCTTAATTTAGAGGTGGACTCATTACCTGTGGTTCCGATGGAGACGTTAGATCATGGCTAAGTTTAATGGATGATGACCCTGCTACAAGTTGTGTTTCAGAACAAGCTACAACGGTCATTTCAAAGGTAAAAAATTGTAGGCATGATGCATATATCAGACTTTTATCTATTTATTTATGAAATTAGAATAACAGATGAAACTTCACGAATATTCTTGGATTTCTTGGAAAAATGTTTTTATTTTTCAGAAATCTTTGTATTCACATCTTTCATTTAAAAAATTAGTTTGTGAAGAGAGCGGCAAAAACAATGCTGTAACATTAAATTTAACTGTTTATTGCAATTATTCGATTTGTTGACGCCCCCTCCCCCCTTGTAACGTTAACGTAACAATAAACAATGATCTCCCCCCTCATTGTTACGTAACTTTCAGTGAAATAGGTTGTTTTTTAGAGAAAATTAGGCGATACTTATTTTTCCATTGTGCAAAAAAAAAAAAAAATGATGTTATTCATATTTGAATTTTGTGCTTTGTTTAAAAAAAAACATTTTTTTCTTCAAGCCTTTATGACTTTTAATTGAATTGAAATCTTTTTCGTTTTCTTTTTGATTCTGATATCGTTTACCGTCTTATTTCGAAATCCACTGGGAGATTTAAAAAAGGTTCAAAATTAATAAAATGGCGGTTGTTTTTTTTCTGAAAATATTAAAAGTCGGTTTTCTCAAAACACCCACCCTTATATTTTTTGTTAAATGTGTACTTTCATAAGGGGAAAAAATTTTCCCGGCCTTAAAAATGGTTCAGCCGACATAAAGCAGATTGACTGTATTTTTGCTATCAAAAATATTGGGAAGAATAAAAAAGTTGGGGTTTACCAGAAAATATTTTTTGATGTTTTCAACATTTGAAGAATAAAATAAAAAAGATTTTCGGGAAAACCCCACCTCGTTTATTTTTACTCTTATGTTTTTTTTTTACAATTTCGGCTTATATAAGGAAGATATCGTATTAGCTTTATGCGGACTAAGCCATTTTTGAGGCCGGAAGAATTTTTCTTTCCTAAAAATATAGTTTTTGAATTTTTCTCATAAACGATGCAAGATATCGCAAAAGAAAAAAAGGTATCATCATTAGAACTTTTTTAACCCTTAACCGGCACACTTCCTGCATGGAACGTAAAGGGTACATTGGTTAAAATGGACAAGTTAAAAAATTACGTTTTTTTTACAAAAAATTAGATAACTTTAAATTTTCATTATTTTTGCACCAAAATTGAACTGATTACTCTTGAAATTATGCACTTTCACATAAAAATAAACGTAATAGTGTGTGCTTTAGAAAAGGTATTAATTTGAGCCGAAAGCTGTTTTTTTGTTGTTTTTTTTTTGAATAAATTAAAATAACGTTTTTCATCATTTGTTTTTGTTCAATGCCCTTTATTTTGGCATTTGAATGGGAGATATTGCGAAAAAGAATTTTCCCTGGGTCATCTGGACCCGTAGTGCCGGTTAAGGATTAAACGTGCAGACTTTTCTTTTAACATTTTTCCGCCCCTTTCGTTGTTTGCGTGAAAAATTCGAAAATTCGATATTATGAAAAAAATTCTCGTGAGCACGAAATTGATTTAGCCCACATAAAACTCACAAAATTTCTTCCTTGTGAAAGTAAAAATTTAATAAAAAATTTACAAAAAATATATGTCTTGGTTTTTTTTTAAATTGACTTTTGTTATTTTCAGAAAAACTAGCGCCATTTTGTTAATTTTTAACCTTTTTTAATTTTCCCGGCGGATTTCAAAACAAGACAATAAACGATATCAGAATCGAAAAGAAGACGATAAATATCTCAATTAAATAAAAATGCATAGAAGTTTAAAGAAACATTTTTTTGTTGTTGAAAAATAAAGCATAAAATTCAAATATGCATAACTTCATAGACCAATTTTTTTTTCGCAAGTCGGATAAATATTGCCTAATTTCTTTCAAAAATCAATGTATTTCTTCCTAGAGATAATAAAATTTGAAATTGATTTGTTCCATATTAAAAAAAAATTGTTTTTATCAGTTAGAATTTTTTTTAAATATAAAAAAAAAACAATTTTAATTTTTTTGGGTTTGGTTAATAGAACGTTTATTTCAAATTACAAAGAAAATGTCTTCCGCATATCTTTTCTCATTTCGTTTACAGAAACTTTACAACTTGGAATGATGTTAAGTTTGCTTTTTTTTTGGATATTTCGAAGTTGGCCTAAGAACTAAGTTAAAAAAATGTTCTTCCATTTTAACAGAACTAATGTGATGAAAAATACTTTGAAAAAAAATAATATTAATAAGTATCCCATTAAACAAATACAGAAAAACGTAATTATTGTTGGTATTTAAAAAAATGCTACCTCCATAAAAAGTATTTTGATGTAAAACATGATTTCACATTATTATTTGTTATCGTAAACCGTAGAATACAAAATTCGCAACAATTTTTAAACGCATGAAAAAAAAAAAAAAATTTCAAACTTTAAAAACTTTCAATCTCTCTGTGGTTGTCGAAGGAATATCTAAACATTTTTGTTTAAATCATCCAAGCTGTCTCCAAGCTGTCTCGATCTCGAAAGCTGTCCTTTGACAAATCTCCCAGCTGTCTCACGGAATAATGCGCCCTCAGCATTGGGTGCTGCCGTACGCACGACACGATAAACAAACCAATATTAAAAGAGGTTAGGTTAAACATATACGAAATCGTGTTATAGCTGAAATCGGCTGTCGGTTTTATAATTTTTAGTTTTATTGCGAAAATTGTGAACCTATTTTTCTTAATATTACTTTGAAATCTCGCGGTCTTGCAGTATTTTAAAATTTTCTATAAATAAACTGATGCAAAGAAAAGAAAAATATTATACTGATTTTGCTCTTAAGTTTGGTGTCAGTGAGAAAACAATTCATCGGATTAAATTAATTAAAGAAAATCTCGAAAAGTGATTTGAGAAATATGTCGAGAAACAAAGCATTTAAAAAAATATTAATATTAAAAGGGATATTAGAGATAATAAAAACGACCCTTGAATCAGTGATTCTGTACAAGAGAGGACGCTACACATTTCCGAGACAGCTTGGAGATTTTCGATGTCCCGATTTGGGACAGCTTGGAGATTCGACTGTACCTCAAAAACAGATTTCAAAAATAAAATTTTCACTTCCTTTTACCCTCTTATATTATTTTACTATTTTTGAAATAAATTATTACATTAAAAAATTGTAGCAGGACCATGAAGGTTTTTCTTGAACCCTCGCTTCCCCCTAAAAGCGTTACGTAATATATGGACGACTCCTGATGCATTATAATCTGTTTTCATCGCAATTCTACATGTCAAGAAGCATACCCGAATAAAGTTGGGCCCTAACAACTTACTGGTTATTATTTTTACATTCTCATTCTAAGGGCGAAGGTATTAGTTTTATGTAAAATTTGACTTCGTCGGTTTTTATCATATCTGCACATTTTGAGGACGAGTTCGTTAATCAGTCATTTTTCGCAAACAGTTATGATTTTATCCATCGAAAATGCTTTGTAAGAAATTCAAAAAATTCTATTTTCTAGCCAAACTATGAGAGGTATCGAAAAAAATGTTAACAGGCAAACTTGCTCATCTCAAAAAGATCTAAAAATTTGCTTCAGATCATACTTTTGTAAAATGCATAGTTTTTATTTTAAACATAAACATGTTATTAAAAATGAAACACTCCATTTTGCGGTCAAACTTTTTGAGGTACGAAAAAACTGTTAAGAATCTGAATAATTGTTCATCTAAAAAATTTCTACAAATTGGCTTCAGATTATTTTTTTTTTTTTATAAGAAGCATAGTTTTTCTTTCAATCGTGAAAAATGTTAATATAAACAACAAATTCCATTTTCCAGCAAAATTATGCAAGATACAAAAAGAATGTTAAGAAGCAAAATTGATCGTCTCAAAAAGAGCTACAAATTTACCTAAGACCATTTTTTGATAGACGCATAGTTGTTTTAATGGTGAATAATGTTATTAATTTTTTTCTAAATGTCATTAACATAACAAGATTTAGCAAAGTATTTATTTGGGCCAACAAAATCCGTTTCGGTTAATAAGTCAAATTTTGTCGTGACAACCACAAAAAAAGCTCAAGAAAACGGTTTTGTTGCGATTACCAAATTTTTGTTCTGAATTTATGCAGAAAATCTAGCGCGAAGCGCGCGTATCACGATGGGAATGAGTTCCTTAAGGCCGATAGAGCCTGAAGTCAATTAATTTCCTTTTTTATTTAAAATCGAAAACAAATTTAACGCTACTTTAAAATTAGGAGTACTGACAATTTCATGATATAAACTGCTTTGTACGTATAACACGGATCATTAAACCGAGCGCGATGTTCGAGGAACGGAAGTATTCGAGCGCGAAGCGCGAGGTTCATTTCTGATTAATCAATCCCGCGCGCTCAAATTTGTGAGCCACGCGTGAACTATTCTAGCACATGCGACGATCTACAATCTTATTTTAAGTCACAAGCAAAGTTTATGGCTTAAAAATAAAATAGATTTTTCTCGAATTAATTATTGTGATCCTAATATTGCATGGGTAATTTTTACAATTTATATATTACACTATTACAGAATGGAAAAATATACGTGGGTAATGATAACAATACAGTTCAAATACTTACCTATCCTGATCTTGAGAAAGAAGGAATAGTAACTAGATTTGCAGCTACAATATCAGCTTTAGCTACTACAAAAAAGAGCAAACTTATCGCATCTGGTGCTTGGTAATTAAATACAAAATTATTATCATCATAATTATTATGTCATGTTAAACTTATTTAGTAAGTAGAAAGATAAATAAACTTAAAATGTTCTTTAATAACAGGAAATCATTTACTAATAAATTAATATACATTGTACAATAATACTTTATATTATTTATCTAAGCATTGACATATGTGATTATGTGTGTACCTTATGGTGGCCCAAAAAATTTTTTGTTTGGAAAGGGAGAAAGTTTATTGATTTTTTTTCAAAATTTTGGTCCAATAATGAAGTGTGAATAAAAACTCGATCGGATAATTTTAAGTGCAGTCTCAAAAAATTTGTTATTAAAAACATGAAAAAAGTCGAAGAACATTATGTCTTAAATTGATTTTTTTAACCGTAACAACAAATTATTCAAAAATGACTGTCATAATCATTCAAAGCATCTGTTTAGAGTTGTAAGCAAAAATTAAAACCATTTTACATCACAATCTGTTTTTACGTGCAAGTTTTTATTGAAATACTCGGTGTGAATCATGTAAACAAACGTCGTGCGGTTGAAAGTCACAATTCGAACATTGCCAAGGAGATAAAAAGAAAAAACGAAAAGGAAAACCGAAAAATAATATTTTTTGTTCTGACAGATTGCTAGGCAATGTGCGATCGTAAGTAAAAATGACAGAAAAAAATTCCAGGGGCTGAATTACTCCAAAAAAACGTAGAGGAACACAATATTGTTCCATTCAAAAAGTAGTTTTAGGAATTAAAACTGAGTTGTTCAGGTTACACATTTCTTTTTTGTATTTTTTTTTGCTTCCTCATAGAGGGAGATTTTTAATTACCTACATTTTGAAATCTACCTTTTTGCCATATTTCGATATGATTCGGCCCGAGACACTCAAAATTGAAATTCTTTCAAATGTTCGTGTACATGTGTTTGTGTATGTAACTTTTTGCTGCTTACCATATACAGTCAACTTTATTTTATTCTACAGTTCCCATGTTCTACACTCCCTATACACGCTTATTCTAATTTGCGCAGTTTCGTTATCTCCTACCACGGTCCCAGTACGGGCTGCATACAGGGCTTGCATACAGGCGACCCATCGATACAAGAACGAGGCAGCCAATGAAAGTCGCTTGGTAAAAAGAATCTGCCAACTCGCGGTAGAGGTGGGGGCCCCTCCAGTCTTACAATAGCGGAACGGATACGTTTCAAGGCCAGTAGAATAAAAGAAAGTTGACTGTATTTTAAAAAGTAAAGGAGCAATGGTCATAAAATTTGGACAAATTGTAGCCCTAGTTGATTTCCAGATATGATAGAATTTGGAGCTAGATCGGCCAATTAGAAGGGGGGTTTTTTTGCTTTGAGACTTTGAAACCAAATTTTTTACTATGTTTATATGAGAAAAACTTTTTTGATATTTGATATAAAACGATACTATATCTGATGTATTTGTTCGCGTCTTCCAGACACATCGGTCGAACTATTGTGGAATCTTTTATTACCTACTAGTACCGATTTAGGAAGTGTAAAAAAATGGTTTATTCTGTTTATATAATGAGAACAACTTTCTTGATATTAGGATTACTACAGTACTATATCTGATATATTGGTTCGGGTCTCTGAGACTCGTCGAATGACCTATTGAAGAACCTTCCACATCCTCTTATGATCTAGCAATACCTAATTATAATTTTTCAAAATATATTGTTTTTCTTATTTATATGAGGGAAACCTTTTTAATATGAGGAATATGACAGTTCCTTATTTTATGTCATTGTTCCCTTTTTCGAGACGCGTCTATTGACCTATTGACGAACCTTCGATGACATTTCATGATCAATCAATAGCGAATTATAAAGTTTAAAAAAAGGTACAATTTTTATGTGAGGATTTTTTTATTTGGAACATAACGCTTCCGTATGTTAAAAAGTTGTTTGTTATAGCAGAACACATTGATTGACCTTTTAATGGTCTCTGATTTTCGATAAGACTGAACCATAAGCTTGCAAATTATTGAAAGTGTTCATTTTTGTCTGTTGTTAGAGAAAAACCTATGAGGAAGCAAAATTTGATACCTATGCAGAAGCAAATTGTCAAAGCTTATTGTCCTAGTTGTTCATCAGCGATAATGAAATACTTATTAGTTAACGAAGATTACACTCGTTATCAGGGCCGGCGCTATAAATTTGGCCGCCTGTGTGCAAAAAAAATGTCCGCCCCTACTTCCCCTTTTCTTTAAAAGAAAAAGAAGAAAATACATTTTCTACATACGTATCCTCTATTTTTATTTAAACATTATTAATATTATTTACATTATTATTATCATACACATTATTTACATAAAATAAGGATTCCAACGAAATTTGCTCACCTTGTTTTAATCTCGGCAAATTCTTCAACCAGTTCAGACACATACAATAAATTCGTAATCACTCGCTCAATTGATATCATAGTCAAGTTTGACAGTCTCTTTTCCACCATTGCTGTTCGCAAGTAGTTTTTTATTATTTTCAATTTTGAAAAGGATCGCTCCGCACTTGCGACAGATACAAGCAAAGTGTTTAAAATTCGGATGTTATGAACGTGTTTGGAAACACTAAATGCAAGTTTTCTTTCAGTATAAACGTCAAAATTTCGTTTGCACTCATGTTTGGCTTGAGGTAAGTTCTTAACGCAATAATTTCATCATAAAAATCCACGCCTACTATATCTGAGCGCTTTTCGTCTTCGTTTGTAAGATTTTCTTGTAAATTCTTGCACTTTTTAAGAAAGTCTAACTTACCTATCTTTAGAAGGGTACACTGAAAAAATGGTTAGTTGTGACAAGAAGCTCTTTATTAGGATATATGGTATTAGCTGCGACAACTTCTTCGGTGGTGAAAGTAACTAACCAGTTTAGTGTGACAACAAGTCGCCATTAGTTTTCCTACGTAGGTATTTTCCAAGAAATAAAATTAGTAAAGGTTACAAGTTTCCCTCGTTGGCGACATAGGCAGAACTGAAATCTGAGCAGTGCTGCCAACATTCGCACCGAAAATCACGTCATATTCTCGATCGTCGCCATTTTCTTCTTAACTTTTTTGTGTATTGTGTAGTAATGAAGACCATGAAGGCTGTCGCATCGATCTAATGTCTACTAATTAGATATTATAGTAAAATCTACTATTATTTCAATATTGAGAAGTACTAACTTTGCAATAGTCCACAGGCCAGTAATTTTGATAGTAAAATTTTCTAGTTTCAATAGTAAGGACTACTAATTTAAACAGTGAGATCCACTAGCTTATTTGTAAGACTAACTAATTTAATAGTAACACTTACTAATTCATGTGGTAAGGCTTACTACCTGAAAATAGCACGAACCATCGAAAGTTGTCGCGACAACAAGTAAAGTAGTAAGGATAACTACTACCAATCTTGTGAATAAAAGCAGTAGCCCCAAACAGTTAAATAGCAGCGGCATATACAGTCCGAACTCCGAGCAATGCCGTTTTCGGGGCTGTAGGGGAGTATAATTCCAAGAAGCCATATACCCCCACTCTAAGCGTGGTCAAGCTCGAATGTGTGGAGAAGAATTCAGCTGACAAACTCCGAGCAATGCCGCGCTTCGATAGGTTAAAAATCTATCTCAAACATCGTTTTATGTATCTAGTGTACATTACATGTGTACAAAAGTGATTCATATTGGATTGTTTCGTTATAACCCGAGCCTAAAGGTATGTAAAACATAAAAATCGATCATTAGCTGTGGTATGTTCGATTCTTAGAATAAATGTAAACAAAGCGTCAAAATGACAAATATTTCACCTCACTTTTAACGTAACCTGTGAAATCTC